>LOJH01055747.1:0-11817 GCA_001685095.1 Ellobius talpinus | reverse complement strand
ACTTTTTGTATAAAGGGGTGTTAGGGAGCTGGGGTGATGCTTCCGACCAAACAGGCAACAGGAAGTGGTCAGAGACACTGGATGTGGCTTGAGCATATATGAGACCTCAAAGCCTACCTCCACTGTGGCATACCTCCTCCATCAAAACCACTCCAATAAGGCCATACCTCCTAATAATGCCACTCCCTTTGGGGACCATTTTTCCTCAAACCACCATATCCTGTTCGCTGACCCCCCCAGAGGCTTGTAGACACATCATAATGCAAAAATGCATTCAGTCCAACTTCAAAAGTCCCCATAGTCTATCACAGTCTCAAACTTATTTAAAGTTCAAAGTCTCTTGAGATTCATGCAATCTCTTAATTGTAATCCCCTGTAAAATCAAAATTAAAACAACCAGTTCACATACTTCCAATATATAATGACACAGGATATACATTACTGTTCCAAAATGTAGGGAAGGGACAGTAGTGAGGAAATCCTGGGCCAAAGCAAGGCCAAAAACCAGCCATGCAAACTCCAAACTCTGCATCTCCATGACTGACGTCAAAACTCTCTTCAGGAAGATGTTGATGCTCATGGAACTGGTGTTGCTCTGAGAAATAAAATGTTTTTTTGTTTGTTTGTTTGTTTTTAAAACGCTTTTCAGATATCTAAGTCCTTTCAGCTTTGTTGACTGCAACACACTTCTTTTCTTATGCCTAGATTGCAGGGTTCCCCAAAACCCACCACAGAGTCTGAACTCCTAGGCAAAAGCAAGAGCCTTTATTCAAGCTTGACTTGGACCCTCCATGTGTTCAACACAGTGGTATGATTTGAAAGCCCTGAGCCCAGTTGGGGAAGGGTTTTTATCATATCAGAGGTTGGGGTGAGAGGATTTCTAAGGTTCAGGACCCTTGACTTGCTGACATTTGTCTAGGGGTGTTTTGGTAAAAGATGATGGGTGTTACTGGGCCAAGGGACATCTGGTGATCCTATCTACAAAGGTTGGAACATTAGGTATTTCCTTTGGAATGTCGAGTATTTTCCCCTTGGATACTGATTGGTCCATTCCTGGGTGGTACCTGGGTGGTCTCAGTTTGTGGTCTTTCCTGGAACCAGGTATTGCCTTAGGGTAAGCTGAAACTTAGGCTACTCTTTGCTTTTAGTGAGCCTGTCATGGCAGCAGGGTAGCCAAGCCACACACTTGGCCCCACACTTTTTCTTTGGCTGGTTCCATTACCTGTTAGCAATTTTCCTCAGCAGGTATCCTACAACTCTGGCATCTCCAGCCTTCAACTTCACAGCTTCACAAAATGGCCTCTCTAAGTCTTCCATTTGGGGACACCTCTGACACATTCCTACCTAAGCAGCTTTCCTTAGTTACAGAGAAAAATTTCAAATCACCACATTTTTAAAATTTGTTTGTTTTGCTTTAAGTTTTATTGATTTATCTGTCTTGCATTTATAGCCCTAGTGGGCCTAGAACTCACTGTGTACACCAGGCTGGCCTTGAACTCCACCCACTTCTGTCTCCTGAGTGCTGGGATTAAAGGCGTGTGAAACCATACCCAGTACTTAAATCTATTGCTAATTGCTATTAATAAGAAAGCTGATTGGTTTAATTACTAGACCTTCATTTACTTTAAAAATGAAAATATTGGGGGGCTGACAAGATGGCTCAGCAGTTAAGAGCTCTGACTGCTCTTCCAGCCAGAGGACCCTGGTTTGGTTCTCAGCACCTACATGGGAGCTCATTCATACCTGTCTGTGATTCTAGTTCCAGGAATCTGACACCCTCACACAGACATATATACAGGCAAAACACCAATGCGCATAAAATAATAAATTAAAAAATGAAAACATTGTTCCATTGCTTATTAATGTAAATAATACATTAATATAATTATTTTCTAAAGGTAGAAGTTAGTTAAATGAATATTAATTAGTTTTGTTTTTGCAAAACTTTTATTTCTGTGTATGTGTGTGTTTGGCCACACGTATGTCTGTGCTCCATATGTATGCAGTGCCCTTTGGAGACCTGAAGTCTCCAGAAGTGTCATGTCTCCTTGAACTGGAGTTACAGACAGTTGTGAGCAGCTTGATATGGAAACTGGTAGCTCAGCCCAGGTCCTCTGCAAGAGCAACCAGTGTTCTTAACCGCTGAGCCATCTTTCCAGCCCTGGTATTATTTTATAGTTGTATAAATCCCATTACTTTGCTTAGCAGGAGCATGCATAGGGGTTCTTTGCTTCTGCAATGATTGGCAATACTTCCCAGTTCGTAGCGTTCAGAAAACTCTATACACTCAAAAGAAAATTAAAACGGCAAATGGTGATTATTTTGAAAATGGCTTCTACTCTGAGGATCTACTGCCATCCGCAGTCTGAATGCTGCTGTCCATGGAAGTGGAAATCCTTGTGACTGACACAAACCAAGTGTGACTGTGTCTCCTCCCAGTGTTCTGAAAGTAAACCCTTTTGAGAGTAATTTCTATAGCCCTGAACCTCTAAAGGCCAGTAAACTGTCTACAGAAAACCAAAGCTTGCAGCCTTCTGTGACCTTTTGCCCTTTCTGATCTAATGGAGAATCAATCTGGCCCCCACTTTTTTATAATTTTCTTTCTAATTTCTGTCTCTGTGAGGGCATTTTTAACTGGAGTTGCAGGAAAGGAGTTAGACCATCTCCTCGTGTCCCTGTCTTTGTGTCTTGGAAGGCTTAGCTGAGGGAAGGGGCACTTCGTTTTCCCTGATGTCTGGACTCCTTCAACATGCAGGACTGTAGACACTGGGGATGGCTCCATGGCAGCCTGCTTAGTAGAGGGAAGAAGAATCGTCTCTGGAAACATTAACACTTCAAGATTTATCTCCCCTTTGGAAATGCATGAGCCTGTAAACAGCTTTGTGCTTCTCTGAGGCCTTGTATTCCCCACACAAAGTTATCTGTCCTGCCTTCACCTGAGCAAACCCAAGGAGCGGGTCTGTTGTGTGGTACCCTGGAGTCTTTGGGTTCTCCTTTCCTCTTTAAAACCCAGTGGAGGGTCCTCTGTCGAGACTTCTTTTTTCAGTTCATCCCGAGGCATTGCAGCTGAGTCTGAAATGTCCTATAATATTCTTCCTGTTTCCTCACATCCTGTGAACTCAGGCTACCATTCTTTCCCTCTGTGCTTGTGTTATGTTGCCTCTCTTGCCTCAAATTATATATTCTGCACTTTCTTTGGAATCCAGTGGATTCTTCAAAAGTCAATTCACAGAAGTTGTTTTTTTTACCTGCATATTTTGTCTTTATTACAGTTGAAAAACTGTTATTTTTAAGTGTGTGTGTCTGTGCACGCTCATGCACACATGCACTTACGCTAGAGCTAGAGTCGCAAGCAATTGTAAGTTTCTTGGTGTGGGTCCTGGGAATCGAACTCAGGTCCTCTGCAAGAGTAATACTTGCTCTTAACTTCTGAGCCATCTCTCCAGCCTTAGTTTGTTCTTATTTCCCCTTTCCTCTGCTCTCCAGTAGAATTTGGCTTGTACTCTACTGTTGGGTATATAATCACATAACTATTTTGAATAATTATTTTTCCTTCTCTTTAATAGATGATGTTTAGAGTTTTAAACTTTAGGAAAGACAGGCTCCCCAAGTTGTGCCCCCCTTCCTTTTCAAATGATTCCTGAAATCGTCTTTGTACTATGTAAATTATATTGACCCAAGCAGGAGTTTAGATCTGATAAAATGCGCTGCATAATGCTTTTTCTGAATGTGCCACTGTGTGCTTATTCTAAATTTGTCCAATTTTGTCACAGCTATTTCTGCGTTTGAAGTCCATCCAGTTTCTACAGAAGTCCACGAAGGAGGAGTTGCTAGATTTTCTTGCAAGATTTCGTCAACCCCCCCTGCAGTCATTACATGGGAGTTTAATAGGACAGCCCTGCCTATAACCATGGACAGGTAAATATAGCATGTTGATTTGGATGTGCACATACATGATGAAGACTTCACACGAAGCTTCCGAGGGGGAACGTGGTGGAGTTCCTTTTCGTTTTGGGGTGGCAATAATGGATTTCCTTAGACATTCTCAAACCCAGATTAAGAATCCCATCATCGGGACTGGAGAGCTAGATCAGTGGCTAAAAGCACTCGCTGCTCTTGCAGAGGTTCGGTTCCCAGCACCCACACTGGAGTGTAAGTCTAGTTCCAGGAGAGTCGGTACTTCTGCTCTCTTCCTAGAGGCGCAGGCATGTGGTGTATGAACACATGTCAGACACATGCACATACACACAAAATAAATAAACATTTAAAAAAAATGTTTAATTCCTGCTCTGCTCCAAAGTATACAAAAATCATTTGCTAAAATGACAGAATACTGGGATGGGGAAAAGTTTGTGAGGTGTTTTATTGCAAGAAGAGAAAAACTCTGATTCAAGAATATCTTAGGCAGGGTGTCGGGGGCAGCGGCACACGCGTTTAATCCCACCACTCAGGCAGAGGGAGACGGATCTCTGAGTTTAAGGCCAGTCTGGTCTACAGATTGAGTTCTAGGACAGCCAGGGCTACGCAGGGAAACCCTGTCTCAAAAAACAAACAAATAAACCCAAACTGATCAACAAACAAAAGACTATCTTAAAACCATTTTTGTTTGTTTTTGTTTTTAGAGATTTTTTTTGAGACAGGGTTTCTTTGTATAGCCCAGGCTGGCCTGCACACTTTTAATCCTAGCACTTAGGAGGTAGACGCAGGTGAATTGCTGTGAGTTCAAGGCCAGCCTGGTCTACAGGATGAGTTCCAGGACAGCCAGGACTGTTACACAGAGAAACTCTGTCTCAAACAAACAGATAACAACAACAACAAATGTTAAATGGATTTTGGCTTTGGATTAAGATAGAATTCTAACAATTTGAGTTGGCCCTGAACATATTTCTGCTATTTTGCAGTCTGTTTATTTGGTATTGAGAAATATAATGGGGCTGGAGAGATAGGTTTGTGGTTAAGAGCACCTGATGCTTTTTCAGAAGGTCATGGGTCAATTTCCGATACCCACATGGTAACCCATGACTGTCTGTAGCTTCAGTTCCAGGGGATATGACGCCCCCTCTGGCTTCTTCTGGTACTGCACACAAGTGGTGCACAGATATGCAGGCAAGCAAAACACTTGCAATACGTAAAATATTAAAAAAAAACAAACTGATGGATTGAAAAACATTATGTCTTATTGAACTTAAGTCATTAAGTCAAATAGTACTCATATGAAGATTAAGCACCCTAACCTAACCCTGTGCAATCCAGATATACTAATTTGATACTTACATGCTATGAAATTACTAAAAGTATTAGTTTTCCATAATTAGGCCATTATGTTTCATTAAGGGCAGAAAACTTTTTATATTCAGTAAAAACCCTGCATTTCCTGGCACATGGCAGCATTCAGTCTGAGCCTGGCTGTTTCAGATGGCATTCATTGGTGTTGTGTGGTGCGACAGCTTTCACCATGTGCAGTGCTAATGGACTGTGTTCAGAAGTGAGGTCACTTGCTGCAGCACGGGCCAGCTCACCAGAAACAGCTCAGATTCTTTGCATATTTTATATTGATTTTTATTATTGCACATATCAATACCTTTTACCATTGCCAATTTTTTATTACTGCCCCACATTCAAGTTTTGTGATTTTTTTATGTTGAGAAGCATCTTATTGTTTTATGATTTTTATATGGGTTTGTGTCCTTGTTTTAGAAACTGGGTCGTGCAGAATAAATAGCTCTTGTTGTTGTTGTTGCTTTTTTTAAAGATCAGGATTTTGAAAATATATCATACTAAGGTCTGAGCCATTATCAGCTAAATCAACATAAGAATGTTAGCAGGCCCTCTTTGTAAAAACAAGAGTGCTGGATTTTACAGACTGTCCTGAAGAATTAGTTACATCTCAGAGACCTGTCATGACCCAGATGAAATAATAGAGTCAAGCTAATGTTCTTTAATGGTGTTGGTTTTCACCTTGAGAATCATATCCAGGGCCCCCTGGGTGCCTGACTGATTTCTGCCATACCCCAGCCAAGGCTAATATGTTAAAAGATCTTTGCAGTATGGTTTCTACCAAGATTAAAAGGGTTGAGTGTGTTAATTTTGTCAGCAGATATGTTTAGTAAAAATGAAGATCTACAAAAAGTTCATTTCCACTTCTTGTCTCAACAGGGTGACTGCCCTGCCATCAGGAGTTTTGCAGATCTATGATGCTGGCCCGGAGGATGCTGGGAATTACCGCTGTGTTGCCGCGACTATAGCTCATAAACGTAAAAGCATGGAGGCCTCTCTAACCATAATTCCAGGTACCGTGCTAAAGTGGCTTTTGTTTGTTTTCTCCCATCTTTTGGGAGTTTTGGTTGTCCTGTCTGTTTTCCTCCTGGCTGTAATGGCGGTCTGTCCATCAGAATTTCGATGGCATTTAAATGCTTGTAATAGAGTTGGTTTGGGTTTGATGTTTTCAGATAGAGACTTTCTTTGTACCCCATCCTAGCCTTGAACTTGTAACCCTTCTACTTCTGCCTCCCCCAGGGCTGGGATTACAGGTGTGTGCCACCATGCCTGGATTGTAATCTGTTTAGAACATAGTCTTTTACTAAGAATATCTTTCCCAGGTATATGTGTCTTCTGTGTCAACCTCCTTGAGAAACACGGAATGGTTACTTTATACATTTTTCACTTTTGTTTTTAGAAGCATAAAATACAGACAGGGCAAAAAGAGAATATCCATTGCCAACAAAGATGTTTGTTTCTTTTTTTTAAAGATGTTTGTTTCTAATATTGATATTCTTCAGCTTAAGCAGTAACTGCTAATGGATATTCTTTTTGGGGTGTCATGTGACAGACTTTTCCGAGGGAGACACATGCATCCTAGTTAGGGATCCCACTACAGACCAAAGTACAGATACCACCAAAGTCCCACTTAGTAAACCAATGAGTTTTATTGGGATTACTTACGAGAATATGGGTGAGGGGTTACTTATAGGAGGAGAAATGATCCAAAGACAGCTGCGTAACCAAAGCCTACCCCAGCATGGGGGACAGCTCACAAAACTGGGAACCTGGAGCACACTGAGCCTACAGACAGATCAGCAGGCTGGAGAGAGTGGCCTATCCAATCACCTCGTTGGTCTGTGTGTCTTCCAGGCAGCCCACTGATCTCTGCTTCTACCATTTACTGGACTTGTCTGCTTTGTATCTTGGTTCCTCTGAGAGTGACTCTCAGCAGCCTTCACTGTACTCTTGGGAATGTAGTGATTCTGCTCAGTTTCAGGGACTTCTTTATTTTCTGTGGTAATGAACTTCCCTGCAGGATGGAATGTTTCAATCTGTGAGGAAATTACCACATAACGGGGGTGGGGAAGATAATGAACATATTCTAGAATTAATTGTAGTAATTACTTAGTTGAAAAGTCTGAAAACCATTGAGTTAGACATCAGATGAGTGAATTGTGTACCATAAGAGTTAGGCCTCAATAGCACTTAAAAAATCTTATTTAAGAAAAAGAAAGGAAGAAAAAGTGAGGGTCTGAGGAGATGGGTTCTTAAGAACATTTGTTCTACAACTGTGAGACCCTGTGTTCCTGTCCCAGCACCCACATAAAAGCTGTGTGCCCATAACCCCAGTGCTGCCATCCTAGTGACAGGAAGATTATGGTAGCCTGCTAGCTGCCAGCCTAACACTAGGTTCAATGAGAGACCCTGCTTCACAGAAATAAAGGTGAGAGTTGACCAAACGGGGTACCCAGCATCCTCTTCTGGCCTCCGTACCTGTACACACACACACCACGCACAAACACACCATATAACACGCACAGGAAGGAAGGCAGGGGGGCACTGAGAGGTGGAGAAAATGAATGGGAGGCAAAGGTATCCTGGGTTGGGTGGCAGCCACCTGTAACTCAGCACTCCTGGAGTAGAGACCAGGAGTCAGTGGATAGGGAATTGGAGAGAGAGAGAGAGAGAGGGAGAGAGGGAGAGAGGAATGAAAAAATGAGTAAAAATGGGCGTTTTAATGTTTAACGATGTATGTATTCTGTGTTTTCCTGCCCAAAGCTAATGAATTGAGAACCTTCTACATGCCGACCATTGTAGCTGGTCCGCAGAATGTGACTGTGTCGTTACATCAGACAGCCGTTCTAGAGTGTATGGCCACAGGATATCCCAAACCTATCATTTCCTGGAGCCGGCTCGGTAAGTTGTCCTCCTCATGGGTGGAGCGGGGAAAGGCAAGGGAGTTCTTCTCTTGAACTTTATTCCGTGTTCTCTTTGAAACAGATCACAAGTCCATTGATGTCTTTAACACTCGGGTTCTTGGAAATGGCAACCTCATAATATCCGATGTCAAGCAGCAGCACACTGGAGTGTATGTTTGCCGGGCCACCACCCCTGGCACGCGCAACTTCACAGTTGCTATGGCAACTTTAACTGTATTAGGTATGCATTCTTTCTATAATCAGGAGAAGCTTATGTTTCAATACTTGCCATTTTAATTTCTTTCATGGTGTTCTTTTGTAAGGTTTTGTTTTTACTTATGTGGGTGTCTGTGTATAGGTATATGCATAAGCGTGCAGTGCCCAAAAATGCCAGAAGAGGGCACCATATTCCCTGGAGCTGGAGTTACAGGAGGTTGTGAGCTGCCCACTGTGGGTGCTGGGGACAGAACTCGGGTTCTCTGTAAGAGCAGCAACTGCTCTTAACCACTGAGGCTTCCTCCAACCCTGCATAGCTTTCTTTTAACTCCGAGTTTGGCAGCAGTGGTAGGAAGGTTGATAATAAGTATTGTAAAAGTCAGCGGTGAATTTTAGGGGGGAAAATTAAATTCCTGTGTTAAAATACAACTCTAGAATCATGTTGTGAAGCCACCATGTTTATGTGCGTAACTTCATGCTTATTTAGGTCTCCCCACTCCTTCTCATCCATCCACATCTGCACACACTTAACCCTCTAAACTCAAGCTCCTGGTGCCTGTGTTCACAAGTGCCCCCTCATTGGGCTTAGTTAAGATGGGTTGTAGGTAGTGTCAGTGTCTGCACAGGTGGCCTCATTGGAGGAAAATAGGCATCGAACATTAGAGGGAAGCACTGTCCTAGTAATGTTTCTATTGCTGAGATAAAATACCTCACCCCTACAAGAACCATTTAGAGGAGAAAGGGTACATTTTAGCTTGCAGTTCCTTCCAGATTACAATCTGTCCCTGTGGGGAAGTAAGTCAGAGGCGCTTGGCTATTCACGTCACATCCACAGCCAGGAAGAGAGTGAAATGGATGCATGTTCTCTCGCTTGTCTTCAGCTTGATTTCCTGACCCCCATAAGGGTCAGGATTCCCTGCCTAGGAAATGGCGCCGCCTACACTGGACTGTGTCTTCCCATACCAGTAAGACAGCCCTCTATAGGCACATCCACAGGCCAACCCAATGTAAACAGTTCCTCCCCAAGTCTGGGTTCCAGGGTGATTCTGGGTTGTGTCCAGTTGACAGTGAAAGTTACCATTGTAGATACTTAGCTAGATGTAGCAACTTCGGACTCTCAGACATGTTTCCACATGGGGCGCGTCTTGTTTTTGTAGTCTTCTTTCGTTCTTTCTTGTTGTTCCTATGGAAGCTGTGGAATATATGTCTATTTTTTTCTTTTAAAATAGCGCCTCCTTCATTTGTTGAATGGCCTGAAAGTTTAACAAGACCGCGAGCTGGCACTGCACGGTTTGTGTGTCAGGCAGAGGGAACGCCCTCACCCAAAATGTCCTGGTTGAAAAATGGGAGACGGATACATTCTAATGGCAGAATTAAAATGTACAACAGGTAAGCTATGCTGCTTTTAAATAAAATAGTGCCTTTATTAGTTTTACATGAAATGGCTATCGTAACATCTGATCACCACATAATCTTGTCAGCTAGCACCAAGTGTATGAAATTAAAGTTTATAGCATTAGTGTGCCGTCTATCATTTTTATTTTATGCCTGGATCCAAAGTGATGTGTTGTTATAATGGAGCATATGCCAAGTAGTCCCCCAGATGGCAGCTCTAGCCCTGGTAGGTCACTAGCCAAGTGACCACAGCAAACACGGATTCTAGTATCTTAGTTCCTTCTCCCATCAAGTGAAAAAAAATAAGAACGAAGTAAGTTACTTTCTAATAATCCCTCTAGAGTTCAAACTTAATGACTTTAAGAATGAAACTTGTCTGGTCATGGTGGTACATGCCTTTAGTCTCAGTACTTCGGAGACAGAGGCAAGCAGAGCTCTGTGAATTTGAGGCCAGCCTGGTCTAAATAGAGAGTTACAGGATAGCCAGGGCTACATAGTGAGAACCAGTTTTTATAAAATTTTATGTGTCGTGGTACTTTTTCATCGGGACTGCCAGCCACAAATAATGACATGGAAACTTATTAAGTATGAAAGTTTGGCCTTAGCTTAGCCTTGTTCCTAGCTAGTTCTTATACCTTAAATTTACGTATAGTTTTTAATCTACATTCTTTCAAGTGGCTCGTTACCTCTTCTCCGTACTGCCTATCCTGCCTGCTTCCTCTGCATCTGGCTGACAACTCTGCCTTTCTTCTTTCCGGAGTTCTCTCTCTGTCTGGAAATCCTGCCTAGCTATTGATCGGTCAGCTTTTTATTACACCAATCACAGCAACGCATCTTCACACAGTATACAAATATCCCACAACACACACACACACACATACACATATATATATATGATTTTTATTCTTATAACATTCTCATCTAGTTGATCAAAACTTTAATTTTTTTTTGTTGGCCTGAACTTTATGTGTGCATTGTAATATGAGTTAAGTATAGACAATAGAATAGAGTAATATTCTTTCTTACTAAACACCATTTAACAAAAAAGTGATTAAAGCAAAGAGAATTTGGCTGCCATAAATACTGATGAAGACTGAGAATACAAATCAGAATAATTTTTAATAATTAATATAGATTTTTTTAAATTAGAACTGGTTGTTCCAGTGTGTCTTCATGTAAGATAAGGGTACATTTAACAATAGCCTTTCAATGTCATTCTTAGAATTTTTTTTATGGATATAAATTTTTTTTCTTTCCTCAGCAAATTGGTAATTAACCAGATTATCCCAGAAGATGATGCTTTTTATCAGTGCATGGCCGAAAACAGCCAAGGTTCTGCTTTGTCTCGAGCCAGACTGACTGTGGTCATGTCGGAAGATAGACCCAGCGCTCCATACAATGTCCATGCTGAAACCATGTCGAGCTCTGCCATCCTTCTAGCTTGGGAGAGGCCGCTATACAACTCAGACAAGGTCATTGCCTACTCTGTGCACTACATGAAGGCCGAAGGTAGGTGGCGCGGGAGCCTTTTCTCAGCACTGTTTGCTATCATGAGTGTTTTCAGCGGCTAGAGACATTGCTCAGCTGGTAAAGTCCTTGCCTGGGATGCATGAGGCCCTGGCTTTGATCCCCAGAACTACAGAAACCCGATGTGGTGGTGCATGCCTGTGCTCCGAACACTTGGGAGGTAGAGGCAGGCAAATCAGAAGTTCAAGGTCATCCTCAACTCAGCAAATTTGAGGCCAACCTGGGCTATATGAACTTGTATCTTAGCCAAACCAAAACAAAGTATTGGTCTTCAGAATGAGTAACAGCTTACACAATTGTCCAGAGACTTTTCACCAAGGAACTGTCTAACATCAACTCCTGTCTCCTTCTAAGGTCCTGATGGCAAATCAAAGATCTGTCCCACCAGTGAGGTTATTGGGATGACTTAAAGAGTTACTGACAGAAGCATGAATAATCCCCAAAGCAGCCATCAGAAAAGATGACTCTTCTTCTCTCCTCCTCCTCCTCCTCCTCCTCC
>LOJH01055745.1:0-11817 GCA_001685095.1 Ellobius talpinus | reverse complement strand
GGCAGTTTCTTTATTAACCAATGGAAATAACAGATAAGACAGATGACCCTCCTATATCAGTTGATACTTACAGTCTAAGCACAGATCCCACAGTTTTTGCCCTAGAATTCCATCTTATCATTTGGGGGCGCACTCGTGCATGCTTGCGCACCCCGCCTCTCCCTCTCTTTCCCTACTTCCCCCCTTCTCCTCCCCTCCTCTCCTCCCGTGTGTGTGTGTGTGTGTGTGTGTGTGTGTGTGTGTGTGTGTGCACCTGTCTGTCTGTCCCTGTCTTGGACAGGCTAGCCTCACACTCATGGTGGTTCTTCACAATGCTCCGAGCGCAGGCATGTCTGTTCCGTCGCGCCTGGCTAGGTCAGGCGGTATAGGGTAGCCTGGCAGCTCTTCTCTCCACTGTCCCCTGTGTCCACTGCTGCTGGAGTCCTCACGTGCACACTGCTCAGCTTCATCTCACTGTCACGAAGTCAGGGTTTAGTATATTGCAATTGTCTATCTTCAGGGGTTCAAATACTTTGCTAGTGAATTCAAAAGCTAAAAAAGTGATATTTGGCTATCTTAGGGTGTTTAATATTTTTCTTAACTGATTCTTTTCGAATGCAAAAATAAATGTTACTTTCACTGTAAGAGCTGACTTTCTTTCCTTATTTCTTTTTTTCTTTCCTCCTTTCTTTCTAGGCAGCATCTTATGTGACCCAGACTGACTTTGAACTTGCTATTAGTTGAAGATGACCTTAAACTCCTGAGCCTTTTCCTGAATGTTCAGATTACAGGCTTATGGCAATTATGTCGCCTGGGTTTTAGAAAGTATACTCGAGTGTAAACTAGGTCTGCATAAGTTCTCTATGACAGCCCAGGCACTGCAAGTTAGCTTCACGTTTGCTTCCAGACAGTGTTATTTGTTAATCACTGTAAGCTTTTTTAGATAGATTTTTTTTCCAGATTGTCTTACATAAGCTGTCTAGAACTGAGAGATGTAAGTGTTGTTTTATATATGGTGGGACTAAGTATTAGTTCCTGAAGTAAACCATACTGCTAAATGTTTTCATAATGGGGATTTAGTATAACTCATTATTTATTTATATTTTGTTTAAAAGAAAGTGTCACATTTTGTATCAGTGTTATCAGGAATGTTGATCTGTATGCAGTGGCTATATCTGTGGCTGTTGGGATTGGGGAGGAAAGGGTTTATTTGGTGTATACTTCCACATCACAGCTTTATCACTAAGGGATAGCAGGGCAAGAACGTGGAAGCAAGAACTGAAGTAGAGACTGTGGAACTTACTGTGGAACTGCTTACTGCTGGCTTGCTTTCCACACCAACTGTCCAAAGATGGTACTGCCTCCGGTGCGTGCTCCTCTCCGTTTCGTCACAAAATCTCTCCACAGATGTGCCCCACACGCCAATCCTGATGGGAACAGTTCCTCAACTGAAAGTCCCGCTCCCTGGACTTTAAGCACAGGGACCTTGAGCTGGCGTCATTTTCTGAGTGCTTATCTCCTTTTCTGCACAACGGTTGCAGGAGTACAGATGTGGAGGGGCTGACACCGATGTGCTAAAATCAGGACCTCTGAGAAAATGGAGAAGAGGATCAGTTGGCAGAGTGGGCCCCAGATAGAAGTGATTCAGCAAGCTGGGTGGTGGTAGCGCATGCCTTTAATCCCAGCACTTGGGAGGCAGAGGCTGGCGGATCTTTGTGAGTTCAAGGCCAGCCTGGTCTACAAGAGCTAGTTCCAGGACAGGTTCCAAAGCTACAGAGAAGCCCTGTCTCAAAAAACCCAAAAATTAAAATTAAAAAATTAAAAATTTTTTTAAAAAGTTCAGCAACAGAAAAAACCAAATGAGATGTGAAAACCATAGGTTTAAAGCATTCCTTACTAAATATCATGTGCTACCAAGTTTAGGGAAGAAGGCTGGGGTTGTATCTGAGCTGCTTTCTTATTTCTCAGCAACCTGCTGTTGACTACCAAGCAATGCAAGGAAGTAGGTAGCATCCTGTCTTGTGCATCTTAAATTCCAGCACTTTGTTAGCTGTGACTTTGGTTGCTTATTATCTATAAAATGGACAGTATGGAAGGGATTTGTAAAGCAGAAACTTTGGAAGAAGAAAATTTGTCATTTCCTCTGCCGTTTCCGTTTTCTTTTGTCCCCTGGCTTTTCCTCCTCCACATGTGTCTTCTGTGCTCTTTCTCCTTCCTGCGGCAAACACCTGAGACACAGCTTACCTTGCTCACTTCTGCTGGGCCCTGGAAAGAGACCCGGAAGAGCTTTGCTCTATACCTGGGCACCCTGCCTCCATGTCCCCACATTTTTTTAAGATTTATTTTGTATTAATTTCTGTGTATGAGTGTTTTGCTCACATGTACAACTGTGTACCACATGTGTGCCTGATGCCCAAGGACGTGGGTGCTGGGAACTGAACCCAGGACCTTTACAACAATAAATGCTTTTAACCACTGAGCCAGCTCAGCAGCCCCATGGCCTTACATTTTGAAACTAGTTCCCATGTCCAGAAGGTTCTCAACCTCCCAAAACAGTGCCACCAGCTGGGGCCAACTGTTCAAACACAGGAGCCTGGGGTGACTTTCACGTTCAGACCATAATAGCATGCTCTACTTTGGCCAGCAGTGAAGCTTGATCTTTGCTCTCAGCCTCCTTTGTGAGTAACAGAAATACTAAAGAGTTCTAGATGTGATCTGTGCACTCTTTGTAAGAATTCTGAACCAGGGAAACTGGGCTTTTCTGTTGAGGTTAATAATATGTTTTTAAAATGAATATAAACTTATTATACAGAAGTAACCAGGACATGATAGAACACAGCTTAATTATATTTTATAACATAAACCTCTAAGTATTTTTATGCTTCTTGGTATTCTCTTCTTCTCTAGTTCGGGTGTTTAGGACCCTATTTATCAGAAAGTGTGCTGATAAGAGTTTGGCTTTTTTAATTTTTATTTATTTATTTTATTTTATTTTGGTTTTTGGTTTTTCGAGACAGGGTTTCTCTGGAGCTTGGAGCCTATCTTGAAATTAGCTCTTGTAGACCAGGCTGGCCTCATACTCACAGAGATCCGCCTGCCTCTGCCTCCCAAGTGCTGGGATTAAGGGCGTGTGCCACCATGGCCCGGCTCATTTATTTACTTTTTAATACTGCCAAATACAATACACAAAAGCAACTTTCATATTGCTAATAGCATCTGGGATAGAATAGTCTAGATTAAGTTATGTAGGTATTCAGCAACTTCCCTCTCGCTTTCAAAAGCCCCAAATCCTGTTTTTTAAAGTATAAAGACACCAAGTTTTAACTAGAAATGCTGTAAGGTCTCCCCATGATTCCTCACTGTGCCAAACACAGCTGTCTAAAGGCATGTCTACATAGACTTTTAACAATAAAAAAAGTGCTAACAGCAGTAGCCCGTCTTTCCATTATAGACCTCTGCAGGACACTGCGGAGTCAGGCAGGCATGCTGTCCTGCTTAGGGGGCGAGACAGTCGGTGCCCAGGCCAGGACTGCTCTATAGCAAGCTCCAGTCCATCTGGGCTACATGGTTAAGACTCTTGTCTTAAAATTCAAACAACAAACAAACAAACAAAAAAAATTGGCTGTGACAAGATTCTGGATAAACATTAGGACTTCTAATTAGAGGCTTTAGTTCTCTGTATTTCACGTTAGTGATGGCCTGATCTGACCCTGTGATTTCTCTTTAACGGCGTTACTGCCGAAACTAAAAGCGCTTTTATGTACCGAGCAGTGTTGGCTCATGCCTTTAGCCCCAGCACTTGGGAGGCAGAGGCAGGTGGATCTCTCTGAGTTCGAGGGCACCCTGGTCTATTCATTGAGTTCCAGGATAGCCAGAGCTGTTACACAGAGGAAAAACAAAAACCCTTATGCAAATGGCCTAGAAACCACAGGTATTCTTGCCTCTGTCCCAGTGCTGGGATTACAAAACCTAAGCCTCCGCATTTGGCTTGCTAAATTACCAGCTAAGCCTTGAACTTGAAATCTTCCTACCCTAGCTATGTTGTCCGTTCTTCCCGGTAGCTGGGTGTTTTAGTTCCTGTTCTCTTTGTTTGAGGAGACACCATGACCGAGGCAACTTTTAAAAAGAAGCATTTAACATGCTTCCAGCTTCAGAGTTAGAAAGGGTGCTAGAGAAGTGGCTGAGAGCTCACCTCTGCTCCACAGGTTGCAAGCAGAGAGCAAGTGAGACTGGGCCTGGCATGGGCTTTTGAAATCTTAAAGCTTCCCCACCCTGTCCAGTGACACACCTCCTCCAACAAGGCTAATCTCTCCCAAACAGTTCTACTAACTGGAGACCAGGCACCCACTCTTAAGAGCTTATGGAGGTCATTCTTACTCAGACCACCACACTGGAACCGCAAGTCTGTGCCACCAGACCCCACTGAGAACTTTGACCTGTGATTAGATCTCCTTTTAGAGAGTGGAGAAGTAGGGTTAAAAATCAAACGCCTTGTGCTTACTGATAGGAACTTTTGTACAGCTCATTATATAACTCATTTGACATTTATGACTATTGGTTGTTCCGTATGGGTTCATATAAACATGCATGGTTTTGTTTTAAATGCTATAAAGTATACTAGGACTATATCTTAAGCGTTTGATCCTTAGCTCTGCAGACACAAATGCGCACGCTACCTGTCTCACACACACCCTGACACTGTGTATTAAAAAATAAAATGACCTAGCCAGGAGAGGCAGTTAATGACTATAGTCCCAGCAGTTGGGAGACTGAACCAGGAAGATTATGGGTTCAAGACCAGCCTAGGCTACATAGTAATAATAATAACTCTGTCTCAAAAAAGCAAACAAGAGCCATAAATTTTACTATTTTAAATGTATTTGAATGAGTGTTCTGCTTGCATGTATATGTCTGCACCCCATGCATGCCCCATTGGAGGAGTCCAAAAGAAGGTATAGGATCGCTAGGGCTAGAATTACAGACAGTAGCAAGCTACCATGTGGTACTGGGAAATCAAAACTGGGTCTTTTGGAAGAGCAGCAGTGTTCTTAAGTGCTGAGCCATCTTTCTAACTCCCAAGAGCTATAAATTTTAATTGATAAATTACACATTTGTGAAATGAGAATATTAATTGTATCTAGCTAAGTGGTCAGTGCTCAATAAAAATGACTAATTGACTGACATTTACATAATAATGTCTTTTATTTTTTTCCCCATATGAGTGAATGTGGGCAGTCTCCTGATTCTTGTTATAGAAAGATGTTTACAAGGTAGTTTTAAAATAGCAAATTTAAATACCAAAATTAAATTTTTACATATATCTTACATTAAAATTGGTACAAGTTAATAGTACTTAAATAAGGTAGATTCAGGTACTACGTAGGCTGTTTATAGTATGCAGACTGCGAAATGAGAGTCATACCTGTCTAGGGTCAACAAGATGCATAAGAGTGTTTGCTACCATGCATGAAGACCTGAATTTGAGGCACAGGTCCCACATGGTAAAGGAGAGAATGGACTCCTGCAGGTTGTTATCTGACCACACAAGTGCTGAGACACACATACCTCTCTCCCCATGTATCCATGTACATAACTTAAAAAAGAAAGAAAATCTTATGTTTTTAAGATTTTAAGAACCAGCTGTGGATGTTAGTGCCTGTAATAGCAGCACTTAGAAGCTCTCAAATTCAAGCCAGTCTGGGCTAGAGTAGTGAGACCTTTTCCCAAACCAGTGCATCTAGAACTTCTTGTAAAGGAAAGGAGAGAGACTGGTCGCTGTTGACCATTCCTTGTCAGTCACTGTACGTGAGCTCTTTATTACCCAATTTCCTAGTGTCTCCCTTTCTTTCTTTTCAAGTTGCTTCCTGGTTTACTTCCTGTTCAGTTTTCAGTAATGGGTGTGGAATGAAGCAAGAATGTATGTTGGTGCCCATTGTGTGAACCAGGAAGGAGTATGGCAGCTGCGGGCCTCAGGATGCCCAGCTGCCCCCCCACCCTCTCTCCAAGTCAGTTAGCCTGTAGCTCCTCACTGTTCACAGTCAACACTGGAGGGCTCATGTATCCAGGGCGCTCCCCTGCTTCTCTGTATTTACGTCTCTTCTTAAACAGTAAAATAGGAAGATTCAACTCCACAGAAATAAAAAAGTAAACTCTATACAATGAAGCTTAAGCACTTTATTACCACACATAGCACAGGGTGGCCTTGAACTCCTGATCCTGTTTTTGCCTCCCAAGTGCTAACAGTATGTGTTCATTAATTCTCTTATCAAAAGGAACTCTTATTAAATATATCCTCTCTTACCTTTTTCCTATTTTGAGTTTAGGAGCTATCTGAAGAATCAAGATTTAAGAAAAAAAAAACTGTTGTAAAACTTCCCCTGGTCTGGATTTTGCTGTTCTGTATTTCCCTCAGGTGGCTAACCTAATTCCTAATTCCTGTTCTCCCGTGTTTTCCTATACATTGGTGGCTGGTTCTCCAGGACTGACCAGATTGTTGTTGGTAGGTTTTCTTTTTGAAAGTGTTTTTCTCTCTCACCAGGAGTCTCTTTAATGTCTTGCTGTGTTTCAGTTTTGTATTGTTAGCAGTGACTTACCAATTCAAGTCCTTAATATAGTAAAAGCTGCAAAGTGGGCGTATTTCTTCTGTCGTTCCTTCCTCCTTTTAACTACCGCCCATGAGGAACCTCACTTTCATTAAAGACTCAGCTGGCTTTAAGTGTGTTTTTGCTGAGTTAGTATCCTCTATGACACTGGGTAGCAGTAACAGGACCTGGTGTTAGATTTTTCAGTATAGTAGGTATTGAGTAGTTGGTAACAGTCCAACTTCAGATTCCCTATAGTTTATTAGGGTGCTGCCTTAGACTGCCTAATAACACTCATTTCTCAGCTTGGTAGGGTTCAGTTTGTGCTCAGGTTAACATGGACTTCTGTGCTTGGGTACTATATGTGGCTGTTTTAAGGCCTTACCTGCTTGCTTTTTCTTGTTTTTTATTTTTTCTATAGTTCTGGGGGATGGGGGTGAACCCAGGGCCTTAAAATGCTAGCCAAGTGCTCTGTTATTGAGATGTATATCCCCAGCTATATGTAAGTTTTTTAAATGAATTTACATACTTATTTTCTAAAGTATAATTTCTGGGCTTGATTTGAAATTTGAGCAATAGAGGCTAAAATATGTCTGTACTAAAACATTAGTCCAGGTAGCTTTGGCATTGCCTATTGAAGGCATTGCTTTTATGGTTTGTTTACTTGTTTTGTTTTGCCAGTGCAGAATTTAAGTTTCTCAGCAATTTACCAGCATTTTAAATTTTTAAGTAATTTTAGAAAATAGTGTAACAAGTGACTAGAAGCCAGTTGTTCTGTGCTTTGCTGTGCTGTTATAACGCCTTGGGTCTATCTAGTACAAAGCCAGAGAGATTTGACTGAGCCTGGATAGTACAGATGGCTATCACAGTAGCATCCCTTTTCTGTATTAAGGCTTCCTCATATAAAATACATTATTCAGATTCAGTGTTGGCGCGAGGCTTTGTGGCAGTAGTATTAAATTAGTCACATAGCCCCTGCCCCGCGAAGCTGGCATGCACAGTTGCACAGGTGGGATGTCACCCTGCACCTCCACCTCTCCTTTGCAGGGCTGTCTAAACACCCCTGGAGCCAGACCCTTTAAAGGACAGACAGAACATCTGCCGTGTAGAAGTACAGCCAGCTTTTAGAGTGTCAGAGTGTAGTACCTTGTACTGTGAGTCTGACATGGTGAAATGGTAACCTGTTAGTGACTTATGCCCAACTGCAGTATGTATGTGTGCACACACACATGCCTGTGAGCACTTGTGTGTGTGTGTATGCATATGTGTAGAGGACTGAGGAATTATAGGTGCTGCTCCTGAGGAATGTTCACCTCGTTTTTGCCAGGTAGGCTAGGCTGATTGGCAGCGAACCCCAGCAGTCCACTGTCTCCATCCTCAGTGTTGGGTTACAAGTGCATGTCACTCTGCCCAGGTTTTTATATGGGCTCTGGGTGTCAGACTTAGCCCTTGGGCTTATAAGGCACACACTTTACCAACAGAGCCATCTCTCCACCCCTAGTTTAGATTTGTCAAAAGACTGATTCTTTTTTCCTCTTACCCCATAGTAATTAAAATCCATTACTGAATTGATTATGCGTCTTCCGGTGCCTTGGAGAATAGCTAAGTGTGAACATGTTTCTCCATCGTCATTTTCAAGACAATCTAAGTTTCAAGCATTTTGTTCGATTAAAAATTATCCTTGTGTGTGTGTGCGTGTGTGTGTGCGTGTGTGTGTGCACATGTGCAGTAGTTCACAGTACAACAACTGAGTCTCTTCCACAGTGGGTTCCTGAGGTCATGCTTAAGTTGTTGGACTTGCTCATCTTTTTAGAGGCCTTTAGTTTTGTATTTATTTTTTTAAGAGAGTTTCACGGAGTCCAAGCTTGCCTCAGACTTACTATGTAGCTGAAGAATGTCTTGAACGTCTGACTCTGCCTTCACGTCCCAGTTGTACCACCACGACCAGGGTCTGCAGTGCTAGGAGTCACACCCAGGGCTCCCGGCATGCTAGACAAGCACTGTGCCAGCAGTGAGTCACAGCCCTGGCCCAAAGGTGGTTTTTCATTTCAATAAACAAGCGATCTGTAAGTTAGTGCCCCTTGACGTAAGTCTGTGGACCCTGATGAACTTGAGCGGACTGGTTTGTGACTGTCTTGAAACAGTGGCAGACTTCACAACACGTGCCATTTCTTCAGGAGTGGTTCGTTTTCTTTGATCCGGATATACTGACTGGAAAAAAAAGGTATATATGGTCACTGTACTTGATATAAAAGAGATTTTAATTGACATGAATGTAACATTTTTTCCTTTCCATATGTATTTTTCAGTAAGTTAGAAGTTTTCCATTATATTCTCACCAATGAGGCCTTGAATCATCTTAGATTATACAGACTTTCTATCAGTTAGTTTTCCTGTTCTGTTTTTTTCTTCCATCCCTCTTTTTCTCTTCTCTCCCCTTTCTCTCCTCTCTTCGCTGTCTCTTCCCATCACTAGACTGGGCTGGCCTCAAACTCACAGAGATATACCTGCCTCTGCACTTCTTGAAGTTGTGAGATCCACTTGTCATTTTCCTTTTGTGTGATTCCAAGGCATGTTAAACTTGGGGAGCTTTTATGTACTTCAGTGTTAGGAGATATACCCCCCTTTGTCTGCTGCAGACCTCGCCCCCAGTATCTCAGGGTGTGACTAAATTTAAAAAGAGGGCCTTAGAGGAGGAGAGAATGACTTCAAATGAGGCTTTGGGGGTCAAAGGCTAATCTAGTGTTAACTCCTGTGCTTGGCTATTTCATTGTCCCATGGAGTTTGCCATAAATTACTTATTTTATGAAAGCTAGTTTTGTTTGGTCTTATTTATGGTGTAAAAGTCATGTAACAATTAACCTTGGGTCAAGTGGGCACTGCTGCCTCAAGTGCTATTGCCAATTCTAAGATGGAAGCTGTGAACATCAGGCTCTTTAGAATCACTGTTTCCAAAGGCCATTCTCCCTGTTGTAGTTGGTTGGGTGGTTGGTTTTACCATCAATTAAGAGATAATGAGAGATTCCCCTCCCCAGGACAAATTCAGTCATAAATGCTTTGGTGAATGTTCCTTTAAAGCCATGTGTGAATGAGCAAGGCTAGGTGTCTGCAGCCCTGGCTACATGGGTGGTAGGAGGGCATAGAGCCCCTGAGTTCACAACCAGCCTGAGCAACATTGTTCTCTTAAACTGAACGACAAAGAAGAGCTGAACTGCTCCCTGACAAAGCTGTCAACCCGCCTTCTGGAGCTCGTTTTAAGAAGCTATTTTCCCACACAGATTTTTTTTTTTTTTAGTGTTCTGTGGGAGTTGGATGCATCCTGTCAGTGCTTAGAGATGTGCCTCTGACTGAATTCACACCCTCCTGGCCTTGGCACCTTTTCCAGTTAGCCGCAGTGGAGAGTCTTGTGCCGACTTATGCTCTGATGATGCCTGTTTCGGCGCTTCACTCTTCTGTCGGTCAGTGGAAGAAACCTGACCTCACTTCAGAGATAAAAGCTCTTTTGATAAATGCCCTCAGAATCCTGTATAATTTTATTTGTACTGTAGATGAGCCTAGACATTTTGTTGTTACTTCCTTGTTTTATTTGAGGCCTTGATGTGGTGTGCAGGCTGGCCCTTAACTCCAGAGATAACATAGTCTTACCTCACCCTCCTGAGTAACTGGGACTACAGGTGTGTGCTAGCACGCCTAGCAGGCACCTGTGAGAAGAGTTTTAAACTTGTTTTTGTTTTGTTTTGTGTTACTATGTAGTCCAGGCCAGCCTCTCAGTTCTTGATTCTTTTGCCTCAACCTCCTAAGTGGTATGAGCTACCACTTTGGCTTGCCCCCCCTTTTTTTTAAGATAGGAAAGTAATTTAAGAGGTACTATGTTTTTAAGACTTTTCTTTTAACTCTGTGTACAAATGTTTACCTGTATGTATGTATGTGTGCTACCACACTCATGCCTGATAGCCTTAGAGGCCAGGAGAGGTCATTAGTGGACCCTCTGGAGTTGGAGTTAGAGAATCCTTTGCAAAGGCTCCAGACGCTCTTAACCACTGAGCCATCTTTCCAGCTCTGAGTTTGCAGTTTTATTCTTAATATAATCTTACTTTTATCATGACATAGCTATGAGTCTCCAGAAGTCATACCTTCATTATTTATTCTTAATATAATCTTACTTTTATCATGACATAGATAGCTATGGGTCTCCAGAAGTCATACCTTCATTATTTTCCTTGTTATCGTGACAGAATGCCTGGCCAAAGCAACTGCACAAGGGAGGACTGGTTTTGACTCCCGGTTCCCAGTGGGGATGGGCAGGGGTGGGGCAGGAGGCTGCTGCTTACATTGCATTCACTGCCAAGAAGCAGGCAGCAGTGAAGGTAGAGCTGGGACCTCACAATAAAGGAGACCTTCTACCGCAGCTAATGTAATTAGGAGCTCCTCGCGGACATGCCCACAGATTGCTTTCTGTGGTGGTTCTGAGTCCCATCAAGTTGACAGTCAAGGTTAACTAGAAATCATCACCCCCACCCCGCACAGTATCTGCCAGTACTTGTTTTCTAGAAGTCTTTTTGTGTGTTTCATTTTTGAGACAGGGTTTCTATAGATCAGGCTGGCCTCGGACTCAGAAATCCTCCTGCCTCTGCCTCCCGAGTACTGGGGTTAAAGGCGTCTGCCAGCATTGCCAAGCCTAGAAACTTTTTTTTTAAACATTTGATACAGAATCTTTAAAAACTTCTTAGTCCTTTTTTTTAATTCTCATCACATTGCCTTTTGATTCCTTACCGATAAAGTTTACCGCTCTACCTAGAGTTATTATTTGGCAGTAAATACCTGTAATCCTAGCAAGCAGCAGGCTGAGACAGGTAAACTCTGGACTACACACAGACCCTACCTCAAAAGACCAAGAGCTAGGGATGAAGCTAGTCGTTTTGCTTGCCTAGCTGTGCAAGGCTCTGGATTTGATTTCCAGCACTGTACATACGAAAACCTTACTTTGACTTTTTGATGGCTTGGTGTTCATACCCAACTTTTGGCTGGAGGTGGGGGTGAGATAAGTGTTACATCATCACCCAGGCTGGCATGGCACTTACTATGGCCAGCTGACCTTGAATTCACAGCCATCTTCGCCTTCCTGAATGCTAGGATTACAAGTGTAATTAATCTACCACACCTCACCCCATACACATTTTTTAAAAATATTTATTTATTATGTATACAGTATTCTGTCTTTGTGTATGTCTGCAGGCCAGAAGAGGGCACCAGACCT
>LOJH01055741.1:0-11818 GCA_001685095.1 Ellobius talpinus | reverse complement strand
ACCCAAAAGTGGTATTGCTGAGTCTTGAGGAAGGTTGTTTCCTAATTTTCTGATTTACTTAATTTTTTTGAGACAGTTTCTCTGTGTAACATCTCTAGATGACTTGGAACTAACTCACTTTGTAGACCAGGCTAGCCTTAAACTCACAGAGATCCACCTATCTCTGAGTGCTGGTTTTCAGGCATGTACCACCATACCCGAATTTGGGGTTTCTTTAAAGTGACTAAGGATGCAGCATTTTAATCTTCCCTGGAGGCATATACAAGTAGTTGCTAGGCACAGTGCCAAAGTACTCACAGTTTCCTATACTTCTAATTTTAAGGAGGATAAAGGATAGGGTTTTTCCACCTTTTTATTATTTTATAATCTCATACATCGATACAACATATTTTAGTGACCCCCATTTCCCTTCTCCCATCTCCTTCCCACTCCTGGTGAAAATTCTCTTCTTCATAAATCCCCCTCCTATTTCTTTATCATCATTTTGTGTGTGACACATAACGTTTAATTAGGTAGCTTGCACAAGCAAAGGTGATTTAATGTACCATATACAACTTCAGTGGCTATGTTACTCATGAAAATGACTCACACCCCCACCACCAACTGCTAATAGCCAGTAGTAACTCAGGTGGGACCACACCCTCCTCCAGGATGAACTGCTCGTAGGTCCAATCTCTTACAGGACTTGTGCGGATAATCTCAGCTTCAATGATTTCATGGATGCAAAGGCCATGCCATGTTAGAAGATATCATTATGCTACAATTACTCCACCCTCTTATTTTTTCATTGTTTTTAACCTCTTGCTATGGAAATTCCATGAAGCTTGGATTGCTTATGTCTGTGCACTCCATCCTGCCTTATTCACATCACTTTGCCCAGTGATGGTTTTCTCCATTAACTACTGAGTACACCAATAAAAGGGGTCAATATTTTAAGTATTTCCAATGAATTTTTTTTCAAAGAGAATACAAAATACAGAAGAAAAGTAGTTTGATTCTCTCTACTATTGAACAAAACACTGATGGCTTTCAGTTTAGTTCTGTAGTAAAACAAAGTATGTTTGATGATGATTATTATTGCTTTTTTGTCTCCTCCTGATCTAAAGTTCCTAGCAGCAGATATTCTGTTTGGCTGACCAAAATGTTTTTCTTCTAATTGAACAGACATGAAATGATTAAGTGTTTTCATAAACACATAAAGATTTTTGACATTTGAGTCCCTCTGGACCTGTGTAACAGGAATATAAACTTTGGAATGTCACAGACAATACAGGGTTTAATGGGTGTAAGAGTTCTTTCTGTTTCCTCCCATTTCTGACACCCTTAAGAGAAGATAATTCCTTCTTGCATTTAACTTGATTTCTTTGGTAGGAAACTCTTTCTTAAACTCTTTGGGCTCACTTGTTTCATGTGCTTGCATTCTTGGTGGCATCTTCTCAATCCACGATCAATTGTTGATACCACATGTCAGGAGGATACACATTTGACTTAGATTACATGCTATCATCAGATTCTAATATTCCTGGTTAGACTTGCTCTTTCACCATTGGCTTCAGTATTGTTATTTATATTCTCATTTTCTTCCAGGGACATTCTAACATGTGTATTTAGTTGGGATTTGTGTTATTTCCCCTCCAATTGGTGTTCTTTGTATACTTATTGACATATTTTTCAAGTTTGCAATCTAAAATGTTGCAGACTTTCTTCTATATGGTTTGCTCTCCATTTAATTATTTAAGAAACTTTCTGGAATCGCAATCTTATTTATAAAATGTTATTTTTCCTTTGAGGAATCGTATTGAGAGGCATATCTATAATTGAACAAAGCTGAAAAAGTGAATTAAAACTTATAGTAAAACTTCAAAGATCACTCTATACACTTAATGAAAGGCTGCAGTGTTTTTCTCAATAAAAGTCTAAAGGATATTGGGACATTTCATACTATTAAGAATGTGTCTATTAAGCCTTCACTTCTAATTGAGGTTTAAAACCACACTGCCATGGTAAATTTTAAGAGCCTGGAAAGCTTTTTTTTAAACAATTAACCATGCATCTTCTTTTAAAGAAAAAAACATTAAATACTTTTTTTATGACTTTCTACTTTGCTGTTTTGTTTTAATTTTACTCTCCAGTGGGCCACGTCCTACAATCAGTGCTAGGAGGGAAGAGGGCTGAGGATTAAAAAGAAAGGATTAGAGGGAGGTGTGTGGAGATTACAGAGGATGAGTGATGTGTTTCCTTGGAATATTTTATTTTCTTAATTGAAAAAAATGCTTAAGGCCCAGAGACACCAGCCACTAGACCAATTTTTTTGTTTGTTTAGACAAAACTGATCAGTGAACTTGTCTATTTACTCCTAAAACTACTTACCCTGTTGTGTGGGAAGGTAAAGGAAAGCCTGCATTTTTTTATCCTTCAGTTGGAGCTGCATTTCAAAAGGAAGCACATGGAACCCCATACACAGTGAGATCTTTTTATAAACAAAGAGACCATCACCAAACTGGGCTTTCTCTTTCTTTATTTTTAAGTAGGAAAGATGAACTAAATTTATTAGTAACTGTTTGCTTATAAGAAGGGAGATTGTGTGTCTGCACTACACCCTCATTTTCCTATCTTTCTCTCTTGCTTTCTTCCTTTCTTTCTTTCTCTCTTGATCTCTATCTCTTTCCTTCCCTCTCTGCTCCTGGCACACAGGTACCTTTACAGCAACAATATCTACAGACTCTGAAAATAAGTTCTTTTCCCCCTTTCCTTTCAAAAGCTAAGTTGATTTTCTCCATGTGGTGAGATTTCCCAGTGGAATTATTACAACAGTTTTGTGTCAGGGTTACAATTATTTCAGTCACCTGGAATGCGAAAGAATCCCACAAAAGTATGTCTCTATTATGTACATGTATTTTTTATTTACATTATTATTAATCCCAGGAAGGTAGAAAGTCTTCAGCATCTGGAATTTTACACTCCAATGTCTTGGAGAGTCCTTGAAGTGCATACCTTCATGGATACACCTATATGCATCTCTTGACTTTTCCTGAAGCACTCTTTATGTCCTCAGCTTTTTAATCCATTTTGCTACCTAGTTGAACAAATTTAATAATGTACTCAACTAACTCATATTCACATTACTGTTAACACTTAAAAATAATGATTGCTAATTTATTATCCTTGGTTCTTAACTAAAAATAAATTATGCTCTTCATACAATGAAAATGTAAAAAGAAATGATCAGATCCACTCATTTAATTACTTAAAAATAAAGTGACTTTTCTTTTTAACAACACTTCCTAAAGAGCATATCATGAAGTAACTTGTATCAAAAAAGTCCTCTTAATATTTTCTTTAAAAATTATATTTTTTTGGATGTGACAGAAATATTTAAAAGATAATTTTAGTTTATAGGAAAAACAGCCACAGAAGTCTAAATTTTATAATCCCTTGATTTCCATTTATTATGTTAATTTAATTTAATTTAAATCCACCTTATGAGATACAACATTACTTTTATTTTTTTAAAGCCATGTGTTTGGGAAGTAGAAAAAGACAAGATCTGAGTAAAATGGGAGCATGGATATCATGAGAGAGGGTAGAAGGGGAGGGGAAAAGAAGGGAAGGGAGTGAAGAAAATATATAGCAAGATATAACAATTCATGAAAAAATGCCATGTGTTAACTACGCAACCGTAAAACCAAAAGAAGTTCTGAATGTGTTGTTTATAATTGTTCTCCTAGTTTGAAGGTTTCCCTTGCAACCAAATGTCTATGCAAGCTTCTTTGTTTATAATTACAAGTCATCTTTGCCATTACACTTGTAAAACTGAGGGGCAAATTGCCAAAGCCGCTCTTGTGTAACTTCTATTCTAGCAGGGATATCATGAAGACTAAACACCGACACGAAGAGAACAGACATGGTGTGACTGAGAGTTTGAGATGGAGAAGGGTGGCATCCCAAAGCAAATGATAGTTAGTATAATCTGAGATGTGAGGAGGAGACAGATTCATGGGCTCCTACAGAATGAATAGTAAGGACTAGTACCCATGCCTGGGGGAGTGTTGAGATGTTTTAAGGACTGGGAAGAAGTTGTTGAGGCTCCACTCAAGGACTAGGGTGTGAAAGATTTGAGAAGGTTGGAGTCGATCTAGGTGCCAAATTTGGTAGTCTTTCAGACATATTAACAATTGTGAATTCTGAATGTTGATTTGTTTATTTGTGGACTATGAGAAGAATGTATTTTTCTATGAAAGCTGGTGAGATCCTTGAGATATTAGTCAGGTTTATTTAGTAAATTGTTTGAAAACATATACAAACAAACAACATACACTCACAAAGAAAAAAAAACACTAACACTTTTTTATCTTTTATAAGGTTATTACAAATTATCTTTATGGGAAGAAGTGATCTTTAAGTTGCAAACACCATCTGTGGCTTTCAAAACCCTAGATTGACTATCTATAAAGATCGATCTTACTACATCATTAAGATATGACAAAGAATATGCAAAAAGACATGTAAAACAAACGTAAAAGAATGAAGACTGTGTCTCCAATCTCCATGAGAGTGTAGTAAAGTATAATGAAATTTATACCTAGGATTGGAATGAATAGGGCCCCCAAAATTATATAAAATTTCAGAGTGTTGTGGAAGGAAAAGGGTGGGAATCATGTAAATATCTGGAACAGTATCTGACAATGATTTTCTATGTTCTTTATTAAAGAAATGCAACTATTTTCCTGTGATTCATTGAGTAGAATAAGAGGCATACAAATATTTTATGTATTTCCATGTACTCAGGGCAACACATTACATTCTCTTGTTTGCTCTTCCACTTAGTTGTTTAAATTTTGAATTTATAAATCTGATTGTAATTGACAGCATATTGCTGATATTTGTTTATTAATAAACACCTAGGATAACTTTCCTGGTATGTTCTCACAATGCATTTTTACATTTATATGTGGAACCACTTGGAATAAACTTATATATATATATATTAGGGAAATCACATATTCTAATTATTTTTCATCATCTGGGTATAATTAAAGGTTTATAATTTTAGTAACATATCATTTAATATAAAACAAAACTTGGTCTAATTTTCTTCTATTGTGCCATGATAATTTTAGACTGAATGCCAGTGTCTATATCTTTTCTGAACTAAACCTATTATTTATAGCAGACATTTGGAAACAACAGAACACAAGGAGTATATAACAATGAGAAAATCTGCAGGAACTGATTTGATTGAACCATCTTTATCTTCTGTTAGGAAAAATATAAGCCATTTTTCTTACAGGATAAGATAATCATGGATAAGAAAAATCATGAAAAAAAAATCCTGCAAACAAACCAGAATTTTAAATATATTTCTTATCAGTAGAAAAAGAAAAGTGAAAAACTTGACTAAATTATGTAAATTTTCATTGGTGTTTTAAAACACATTTATCTCCTATTCTTACTGTAAAGCAACTCTTTATCATTTATATCTCCATACTAGTTTAATTAACCCAATTACATTATATGATAATCTATAGAATTAAATTTTAAAAGTTAATATAAAATGTTTCTCTTCCCATTCAAATTTCAATGAATATGTGCAACACATTTCATCTGTTCCTTGAATTAGAAAACAGTCAAAATCCTCTCACAAAATAATTTATGCCATGCAAAATTAGAACATTTTTACTTATAAACATGATTATGTATGTGGTTTTTCTTTTCATTTTCTTTTGGGAGACAATCAGTCTCTCATGTAGCATAGGCTGGCCTCATACTTACAATATAGGCAAAGATGGACTTGATTTCCTGGTCCCCAAACTTCACATCCTGAGAACTAGCATTACAAGCAAGTACCACCATGTTTAGTAAATACAATGCTAGAGATCAGACTCTGGGCATCATGCATACTAAGCCACACACAACCTCTGAAATACAACTGTATTATACCTGTGTATTCAAAGATTACATAGTGAATTGCTCTAATTGGTGTTAATCATTATTTATTTCCTGTAGACAAAAGGATGGCTGGAAAAAAAGAAATCAAAAATCAAAAGACACACATACTTTTCATTTTGCTGTGTCTAAGGAGAAAATTGATACATCAAAAAAATTTCTTGATCTATCAGTAAGAGTAACACTATTTAGAAGATCACAGGAACTTCAACTTTAGTTTTATGCTTATACCTGATTAAGTTTGTTTCATGTGCTTCAAATATGTGTACATACATTCAATCAATTTTAAACACATTTCTGTGTATATATCAATCATATTCATAGTGGAAAACAGCATTTTCCAAATTTTCAATAAACACTTAAATGTTTTCTTTGTAATCAGTTAAAACGTATCAGTATTGCTAGGCCCTCCATATGTGGGAGACAGTGGTGAAACTTGGACTATCTGTGAGGCACCTGGAAGTAGAGCCAGGATATATCCGTGTCCCCACCCCCCCATGCATGAGCTAGCTTATTGGAGCCCATTTCCTATGACTGGATAACATACTCAGCCTTAATGCATCGGGAAGGGGCTTGGTCTTGCCGCAACTTAATGTGCCAGATTTGCTGACTTCCCATAGGAGCCCTTACCTGTTGGGAAGAATGGATGGGGGTAGGATGGGGGAAGCGATGGAGGAAGGATATGTGGGACAACTGTGAATGGAATATAAAATGAACTTGAAACAATAAATTAAAATAATAATAATAAAAAGTATCAGTATTGCACATTCTTCTAATAAAATACAAAAAGATAGCTGGTGTTATCTATTGCCATGCATCCAATACCTTAAAATTTTCACAGCTTAAAACAACAAAAAATAGTAAGACATAACACCTGAATCAACAAAATAGGCAAAATATCTATCTATGATCTATATTTCAGTAGCCAAATGTCCAAGGAAGACATGGGATTGAGCAATAAGTGAAAGATCCCAAACTTAATCAGTCATTAACGAAATGAAAATCAAAAGCAAAATGAAATGCTACCACATGTGCTCATCAGAATGACAGATGTCCAAAGGCAGATAATTAGAAGTTTTGGAACAATAGAGAAAACTTGGAAGACATCACAAATTGTGACAGGAATGGAAAAATCTGCAGCCGTTCTGAAAAATAGGCCTCACGTTTCTTCAAAAATATAAAGGTAGTTACCATATGATACAACATTTTCATCCCTAGGAATACACCTAGAAAAATGGAAACATATGTCTGTGCAAGCCTGTGCTAAGTCATGTTCTCATCATAATTCATAAGTGCCCAAGAGTGGAAACAAGACTCTGCCAGCTGATAGATAGATCAATAAAATTTTATAGTTTACATTATAAAAATATTACATGGTTATGAAGAAATGAAGTAGTAAGCATATACTAACACAGATAAGCTTCAAAGGTATTAAGTGAGCCCTTTCATATTTTTTTCCATTTGTTCACATGATGTGTTCATGGTAGGTATGGGAAGGTCAACAGTAAGCTAGGTTTTTGTAGCACCAAGCAGGTAGGAGAAAAAGCAGGAAAACTAGGGCTGTTTTGAGATAAAGGGTCATTTTAGATATAAGAGAATGTCCTAAAATTATATTTAGTCATTGAAAACTTTATTATGTGCAATAATCATCATCTGGCATATAATGACATTAACATCACTGATGAATTGCACACACAATGTTCACCTGTAATATTGTAATGGAAGTGACAAGTTCCTAAAATCTCTCGATGTGTCATGATGTATTTCTCATATGTGTACAGCTATGCTGGTGTAAAGGAGTCTGCTGTACTTCCATTGACAAAGGAATCTAGTATACTTAACATGTATACTATATACTCCTTGAATATGAAGATAGGGATAAGCCACGTTATTCTGAGAATACACCTCTTTCCACATGGACAGGCGAAAACTTTCATGATATAACAACAGGCTTCCCTCATAGTACAAGTGCGAGAAAGGAAAGTATACAAATGTCTTTTATAACCATCCTCAAACATACAGCATAAACTTCTGCAAAATTGTCCTTGTTCAAATAAGCTCCTTTGACAGTGGAGAAACATCACATGGCTCAGGATAGGAATTGTTTGATTTTTAATTACATGTTTATGTACATGTGCACATGAGTGCAGTCAAGCAGCCTTAAAGGCCAGAAGAGCTTGGAGTTAGATTAATAAGCAATTGTGAACAACATGATGTGGGTGCTGGGAACTAAACTTGGGTGGATCCTCTGCAAAAGCACCCCATGCTCTTACTCACTCAGTTATCTCTCCAGACTACCACATATAGATTAATGCCAAATGAAGGCATATTTATAATGAAGTATGATTTGATGTCATGACTGTTACCTAACTTTGGGACATAAACCCCTCTATTTATTAACCATGCAATTTTAAGCCACACTTTTTAAATTCACTCGTCTGAAGGAGTTGATTACATCATGTAATATTTACCATGAAGAGATACAAAGTTCCTAAGGAATTTCACAAAGACCTTTTAAGGTAGCTGAGCTATGCAGATCATTATTAACTATTAAGGGTTGTTTTAATTGGACAAGATAACAAGGTCACTTAAGATAGTTGTTTCTGAGTTTCCGTGTTCTAAGAAAAGCAATTATTTATCAGGGGTTATTTACATATCGTCCCCTGTGGTTTATAGGTTGAAAAGCTGCTGGCATTTGCATTTTAATTGCGTATGCTTTTTTGGTAGTTGAATTTAGTTTAAAATAATGGAATACATAGAATCAAAGATACCTGGGGTATACATATGCATCATCTTTAGTTGTTTCATTCTTTAATGATGTTAACAAAATACAGATACTTCATATGCACATGCTTAACAAAGTTATAAACTACATAGCTTCTATAATTTTCTTTGACTATTTTCTTTACATTGCTGAGAAATGACAGCATCATTTCCTATATTGCACTTAGCTGGTTAGTTCAGACATCTTGACAGGAGTTGGAGTTACATGGGAAGAGGGAACGAAGGATTGCCCCCTCTACCCCTGATCAAATTGCCCTATGGGCTTGTCTGTAGAGAATTTTCTAGATTAATTCTTGATGAGGGAAGGTGCACCCAAGTGTCCCCACTGGCAGGTGATCCTGGGGTATATAAGAAAGCAGCCTGGAAGAGTCAAGAGAAACAAGGTAGCAGGCAGTGTTCCTTCATGGTCTCTGCTTCAGCTCCTGCTTTTATGTTTTTCCTCTAGTTCTTCCCCTTATCCTCCTCACTGGTGGACTGTGATGTGGAACTGTAAGGAAAAAAGAAAAAGAAAAAATCTTTTCCAAGTAGGACTGATACTGTGTTTTAATCATAGCACCCGAAAAGGAACTAGGACACCATCAAACTTTTATTTGCTCATTTTGTTCTCTACTATTTTGTTAAATTTATGCGACTCATTTGGCTGAAGCTTTTGGTTGGTGGTAGTGTTGGTGTTGCTGTTGCTGTGTGGAGTGGAGGCTTCTGGCTTTATTTAAACATGTATGAACCTAGCAGCAGGCCTTGAAAGTCAGAGGTCTAGGGAATATGAGTAGTAACATTTGAGAAGGGTGAACCTTTTCAACTTGCTGCACTAATGAAGAAAAGCCCTCTGTACCTAGCATGGCAGATGACGGGCACTTAGGTCTTACAACCTTCAGTATTGAGGAAAATGTTTGGGCCTTATTAAAGGGCTCATGGTAAATTGTCAGACTTTTCAAACGTAGAAAAAATATTAAAGTATAAAATACACCTTTTGGACTTAAATTTATTTATCTTGTTTTATCTTCGCTGCATGAGAAGCTTCACTGTGACCCATTCTTCACGACTCACAAATTTAGCGTCATGTGAGCAGTAGCCAGGCGTCTTCTCATAGTCCTCTCTTCTCTATTAAGGGTTAGATTGAGTTGAAAAACCTACCATAAACCTGGACTAATTGCTGCAGAGACAAGTCTTGGATATGTGACTCAAAGTGTATCCCTATCAGTCAGAACTGCTTCTCAACTCACCCTCATCTAAGAGTCTACAACTAAACTATTAGCAACATCTACTCCATGAGTACTTTTCCATCTATCGTTTAGCTAATTCTAACATTACAAACTATACCTGGTCCTTCTTGATGGTGTCAAGGAAAAGCTTAGCAATCAGTACAGTAAGGATCGCCTACCATTCCCAAATGCCATCACCAGATCACAGGAATGACTTTTAATAAGTTTCATTCTTGGAGTTAACTCTTATGCAGCAACCATTTCATATTTAAAGTATCACTTGTTATGGAAAACATCTTTGCATGGTAAACAATATCACCCCATGTCTTCAGGAAAGGAATGAGTCTTGCCATTATTATTAAGAACAGGGAAATTCAGTGTAATACCAATGATTTGTAAATGACATCCATTCTTGTATAATCTTATGTTTAGATCTTACATGATAGCTTCCCAAACCTTTAGGCCTGTCCTTTCCCATATTTTTAGACATTAATTATAACATTTATGCACAATGCATCTGTTGTAATAAAGAACATATGAAAAGGGTGCTTATAATTGAAATGCACGGAATGGGTACCTGTGCAACTTAATCTTACAAAGACCTACATAGGCTAATACAACTCTAAATATGTTACATTTAACATATTTATCATTATCAACACATTAATCTTATTCTCGTGGCTACAGAAATGGACACATTTTAAAGTCATCTACTACTCTAGTTTCTTGTAATATCTCCTTTGATATATTGACAAAATACATTTCATCAGTAGTCAAACCTCCTTTATTTTTTCTTCTACCATATACTCAGCTGACTTCATAACTTATTTGGAAATACACATAAAGTAAAAAAAGATTTATCTTTAATTATTTTGTGATAAGAATTGCAATAATCATCAGCATGTGGAAGTGTCCAGTATAAGTTGACTTTTTTACGAAGTTGTTTGTGTTACAATAGCCTAACTCATCACCTTAGAGTCATTATGATCAGTTCCCAAATCACCCATTCCCTGAGGTGATAACAAAAATAAAGCCAACAGAGGAACACCAGGTTCCAAATCCCATCTGACTTCAAGAGCCTACTACTAACCTATGTAAATAACAGAATCACATTAAGGGTAAAAGAGACGGCACAATAGGTAAATGCGTTTGAAGTCTCACCTTATGACCTGTCTCCATCTTAAATTTTGTCTAGCTAGATGGGCATGGTGGCACATGCCTTTTAATCCCAGTACTCAGGTTGTAGAGGAAGGTGGATCTCTGTGAGTTTGAGGCCAAGCTGGTCTACAAAGAGAGTTCCAGGACAGCCAGGGCTGTTACACAGAGAAACCCTGTCTTGAAACATCCCTCATCCCTGAAAACCCAGTTGCTTAATTTTATTCCAAATGCACATATGTTGAGTTCAAGGGTTTAATAAACACAGTTTATTAATACTTTTAAAATATAAAAATTAATATATGAAAAGAAAAAAATCATGTGGAGCCCCTTCCCTAAGGTGGGATACATTGCTCAGACAAGATATAGTGGGGAGGGCCTTGCTCCTGCCTCAAGTGATGTGATGAATTTGTGGACTCCCTATGGGAGACCCCACCCTTCTTAGGAGTGGATGGGGAGGGGGTGGAAAAGTATTAGGGAAGCGGGAGGATGGAAGGTAGAGAAAACTGGGACTGATATGTAAAATAAGATTGTTTTAAAAATAAAAATGACAATATTAGAAAGATAACAATAAAGATTTTAGATGATGAAAAGAAAAAAATCATAAAAATTCTAAAGTCATGATTTAAATCTTTTTTCCTTTTTTTTAATTTTACTTATTTATTTATTAAAAATCGCCACCTCCTCCCCTCCTCCCATTTCCCTCCCACTCCCCCACTCCCCCTCCCTCT
>LOJH01055739.1:0-11818 GCA_001685095.1 Ellobius talpinus | reverse complement strand
CCTCTGCCTCCCAAGTGCTGGGATTAAAGGCGTGTGCCACCACCGCCTGGCTCAGCCTGTTTACTTAAAACCACCTCTAGGTTAATTTACAATGCCAAAGCAATGCAAACGCTTTGTAAATGGTTTTAGGCTGTTGTTTAGGGCACAGAAGTTCTTTCATGTTCAGTATAGATGTCATTTTTCCCCCACAACACATTTTGAACTAGGGTTAGAGAAGTCTATATAAAGCTGTCTGTCATTAACACTACAGCTCTAGGGGAGGCCAGCTATCAGACAGTTCCATAAAGGAGTGAGCCTGGGGCTGGGGTGCAGCTTAGCCTGGGGTGCCTGTCTAGCACAGGTTCCATCAGCAGTACCTAAAGTGTGGGCATGGGAGGGATACGGCCATATTCTAACAAGACTTTATTCACAAAGCCTGGTGGAGATAACCTCACTCTTCAGATGTGCTTAGCTGGCCTCTGATTAGTTTGTGCCTGCTCTCTCTGGTGCTGGGACTCTGGATGTTGGGAGTCCTTGAATCCTTGCTGCAAGCCTCTCACCTCTTCCCTCTGTGCTGGAGTTGGAGTCATATGAGGCAAGCCCTCCACCCCTGAGCTGTATCTGCAGGCCTGAATTTTATTGCTTTTAATTTAAAGTCTTCTTTAAAAAATTATCTTATTGGTGTTTTAGCCTGTATGTATATCTGTGTAAGGGTGCTGGATCCTGGAGTCACAGACAGTTGTAAGCTGCGTTATGGGTGCTGGGAATTGAATCCGAGTCCTTTAGAAGAGCAGTCAGTGCTCTTTACCACTGAGCCATCTCTCCAGCCCCAATTTAAAGTCTTTCAATAGCTTATTCTTATTCTTTCAGACTGTGACTTTGGACCACATTGTTAGAAAGCTGAAGCTGCCTTCTTAAACCTACAATTCTGGGCTCCTCTTTCGAATCATGAAAACATCATTGCTGCTGGAGTTTTAGGGCAAATGGCTGGGTTCTGCCAACAGCTCCAACCAACTAAGTTTCAATACTCACCCCATTGCCCACTGCGCTGGTTAAAGAGACAAGTGAAGGACAGAAAAAGGAGGTTTTATTAGTGTGTATTGGGGAGAGGAAGCATGAAGGGGGCCAGTGACTCCAAATCCACTTTGGGTAAACTCATATGAGCTTCGGCTTTGAACAGAAAAGGAACTGAGGCCATAGAGGCCTGTAGCATGTATAATCAAGCAAGTGCTAGTCAAAATGTGGTCTGGTTGATTATTGACTTTGTTCTGGTTCTACGAGTGGTTAAAAGGGGCTGTACTGTCCTCACCGTCATTGCCTGAGATGATCAAGCTGGTTCCATAAGACAATTACTACTGCTATAGAGTATGGCTTTCCCACCAAAAACAATTGCTCAATCTAGGGACGTGTTCTGTCCCATTTACCGGTTCTTGGAATCCAGGGTGACTGCACATTAAGAAAAAGACTCATTTTGGGGGGACTCTTGAAGGGAATGTGTGGTGATTTTAAAGAAAATGGCCCCCAAAGGAATTGGCACTATTAGGAGGTGTGGCCTTGTTGGAGTAGGTGTGGTCTTGTTGGAGGAAGCGTGTCACTGTGGAGGCAGGCTTTGAGGCCTCATATATGCTCAAACCATGCCCGGTGAGACAGTACACTTCCTGTTGCCTGCAGATCAAGATGTAGAACTCCTAGCTCCTTCTCTAGCCTCAGGTCTGCCTACATGGTACCTTGCTTCCCACCATGATGATAATGTGCTGAAACTCTGAACTGTAAGCCACCCAATTAAATATTTTCCTTTCTACCAGCTGCTGTGGTCCCCATGTCTCTTCACAGCAATAAAAACACTAAGACAGTATGAGATAGGCCAGGTGGATGGCCTCTTTAGTTGATCAATGTACCTCTTCAGACTCAAGCAGGAATCTGACCCAAAGTTAGGAGACGGGCAGAATGAAGGCAGAAACACTAGCTAGGCTTTCATTCCGCTCTTAGCTCAAAACCTAAATGAGGAGTCCACACTTTCAATTAGCCTCTAAGGGGCTGCCGTGGCTTCATTTGTGGTGGGCTGTGGGCTCGGATCTTCATGAGCTCTCGAAGAGTTCTAATTCACTGGTTTTCAAACTGGAGTTCCTAGACCTGTGAGAGATCCTGGTGCTTCAGGGGACATTTGCAAAGCAGGAAGGAATAATAGAGTGTGTTGTGTGGAAGTCTGTTGGGAGCAAAGCCTCACAAGGAGGTGGTAGTCAAAGCAAGGTCTGAAGGGGCCTTGGGGAAAGGGGTAGATAGATACTACAGAGGACCAGCGAGGTCAAGGCCCCTGAGGCTGGTGTGACTTGTGCAGACCAGAGTGGCTGATGTGAGGAAGGGAGAGATCTCATCAGCAGGGGTGCAGATGGGATGGGGTGTGGGGTAGGGGATTGAGGCCTACAGAGGAAAGGAGAGAGGCAGATGGAGCAGGGCCTCCAGGCCCTTAAAGCACTTTAGCTTTACCTCAGAGCAAGAACAGTTTCTTGGTGTGTTTAAGCAGGTTGAACTATGGAAGCTATTCTGGGAATCTACTAGCCCCGTCTTCCTTCTGGACAAGATTCTTCCTTTTCTTCAAGGGTTTTAGTCCTTCCAAAGCTCCCAGAAGGCCCAGCTTCATCCTATGCACCATTATTCTCAATGCCTATTCATGGAAATTCAGGAAATGCTGATAAGGGTAAGAACATTTGTCTTCTCTGAAGCATGGCTCTGTCTTGAGCTGGTTAGAACTTAGGAAAAATTCAGTTTTTTTTTAAAAAAATAAAAACTAGAAAAAACTTTTATGAGTAACAATAAATGATGTATTGTCTCAAAAGAACAATCCACCATCAAAAACCCACTACTTCAGTAGAAAGCAGAAAGCTGTTCCTTTGCAATTATAGATAAATCTGAATAAAAGATGAGGATTATGTGGATGCAATTCTGAGGCATTTAGAAAGCAGAAACAGCTCTCCTGTTTCGGGTCTTCAGAGAGTTATGCGCTTCTCTCTCCCGCTCTTCTCAGAACAGGACTGACTTACACTGTGTGGAAGCCCTTCCTTTCTGGAGCCCCAAGGCCTTCCTCATTCTCTCTGCTTCAGCCTCGTCCTCCACCCAGTGCTGACCCTGTTAGAAGGACTGGTGCCTGTGAGAGGCCTTTGGACCCTGTTCTTGCCCCCATGCTTGAGATGGGCATAGAGGAAGCCAGTGCCCAAGTTCCTTCCTTTCAGTAGCTTTAAGGGCTGGGAACTCTGCTAATGGAGTGTTGTCTGGTTTGTGCTGTGTTGTTAAAGCAGAGTAGCACAGACCGGGTAATAAAGTTCATTGTGTTCATGAATCTAGGTGCTGAGAAGAGTCACACCAAGATGCCTATCTAGTGAAGGCCTTCCAGCTGTGACATCACCCAGAGAGAAAGCCCCTAAGAGACAGAAGGAGCCCCAGTGTGCAGCCTCAACGCCTCTATGGAGGATGTTAATCCACTCACAGTGTGGACCCCTCTTGACCTCAGTACCTCCCATCAGGCCCCAACTCCCTAGGTGGCTGCATTGAGCATGGTGTTTGAGCTGCTTCTGTTTGGGGCTGCTTTGACGGCTCGGCCTTAGTTTAGGCTTGTCCCACTAGCTCTTATAATTACTTTTAGACTGTTTTTCTTCATCTACATTTGGCTTCGTGGTTTTTTGGTTTTTTTTCCCATTATTTATGTCCTACTTTCCTGCCTTCTCCATGTCTGGCTGGCTGGTGGCTGCCTGGCTTGCTGATCCCTGGCATCTTCCTCTCTTTCTCCTTGTTCTCTTCTCTCTTGAATCTAGATTCCTCCTCCTGCTTATTCTCACTGCTGGCAACCCTGCCTATCCCTCTCCTGCCTAGCTATTGGCCATTCAGTTTTTTATTAGACCAATCAAGTGCTTTAGGCAGGAAAGGTGAAACAGCAACACATCTTTACATAATTAAAGAAATGCAAAACATCTTTACATAGGTAAACAAATATTCTATTCCACAAAAGTGAGATTTCTGGAAAGTATAGTAATTCTATGATTAACTTATTGTTTTCAGTTTGTTTTCCCACCAGCAAAACATAACAATTCTTCTATTTTGGCATCCTTACCAATATCTCATATCTTCTTTGTAAAAAAGTCACCATCCTAATGACTGTAAAGTAATATTTCATTGTGATTTCCATCCGATTTCTCCACTGACTAGTTATGTTGGCCACTTTCTCATGGGTCTGTTGGTCACGTCTGTGTCTTCCCTGAAGATTGTCTGTTCAGATATTTGTCTGCCCTGTAAGGATTAAACTCGGAACCTTGCCCATGCACACTTGTTCTTTCCTGCTGGCTGTCCCTTCAGCCCTCACCTCCTAGTTTTGAACTGAGTTGTTTGGATTTTGTGGTTGAATTCTAGAAGTTTATTTATATTCTGGGTTCTAATTCTTTATCATCTGTGAAATGCTGTCTTTATATGGTTTGCAAATATTTTATCCCTCACTGATGAGTGGGTTTTTGACAACTGTTAATAGTATCCTTTGATAGACAAATTTATTTTTATTTTGGTGAAGTAGAAGTTTTCTCATTGTCTGAGCATTTGATGTCTCTCTCTGCATTTTCCATAAGGACAAAGCAGAGAGAGATGAAGTAGTTTGTATGTGTTCCCACTGTGTTGAGGCTGGAGATGTAACCGACAGCAGAGACACTGTGGCTGTCCATAGCAGAGAGAGATGAAGTAGCTTGTGTGTGCTCACACTGTGTTGAGGCTGGGATGTAACCGACAGCAGAGACACTGTGGCTGTAGACCCCTGGCTGTTAAGGCATCCCCTCTCCTAGTTGCCTCTCTATTCCTTAGAGTGGAAAGGCGCCAAGCACTGTAAGTGCTGAGTTAGTATATAGAGGTGCTCAGCGATGATCCCCAGCTTTCTACACTTTACCTGAGTCAGTGTTAACACAGTGGTGCCTGTTGCTCATCTGTGAAAGCGGAGAAGGTGCAACACTCCCACTAGACACAGCAGGGGAAATAGCTGACTGTTGGTTATCAACCCGGTCTCTGGCAAGACAGCGCAGTGATGATGCTGACACCTGAGGTATGGCCCAAACCCAGATATTTACTGATTGGGAGGACAAGACTCAGGTAGTAAAAGGAGGTTTATTAGAAAAATAAACATATAAAAGCCAGATGAGGTTGACATCATTGCCAGGGGAATAGAGTGCAGAGAGAGATTATGGGGGATGAGGGCAATGAAATATGAACTGGATTGAAAGGAGAGGTAGGGGAGGCATGCTTTATGTGAGGAGAGACGAGCCTTAGTGCTGCTGAATGGCAGAGGAGTTCAGGGCCTCAGAAATGTTCATCTAGCAGTGATGATGAAGAAGAAAATTCAGAGCTGGGAGGAGGAGTACAGGGGTAGCACTAATGCTCAAGAGACTGAAACAGAAGGATTCTAAGTTTGAGGTCAGCCTGCATTGCACAGTGAGTTAGCAGCCAACCTGGTCTACATGGCAAGACACTATCTCAAAAGGGAGGGAATGAAGAGGAGGAGAGGGAAGAGGAGAGGGAGGAGGAGGGAGAGGAATAGAGGGAGAATGAGAGGGAAGAGGAGATGGAGGAGGAGAAGGAGGAGGAGGGGGAGAGGAGAGGGAGGAGGAGGGGAAGAGGAGGAGATGGAGGAGGAGAGGGAGGAGGAGGGGAAGAGGAGAGGAAGACAGAGAAGAAGAGAGGGAGGAGGAGGGAAAAAGAGGAAGAAGAAAGCAGTTGTTCAGGGTAACGCATCTACTATGACCTTTCAGTGCTAAAACATGATTTTGAAAAAGAAATGTCAGAATATTAGCAAAAATTTATCAGCATTAACTGTCAAAAGGCTCTCATAGCAGGTTCCTGAGCTCCTTTCCTCACTTTTTAATGATACATTTATTTTTCAGGCAATTCTTGTAGGAATTTGAAAGTTTAAGCAGAGGTTACAGAGAGAACTAACAGGAAATGTCTCATCTTTCCAAGTGTATTGTTGAGAGTGGCCAGATGTCATTTGTTTGTGAGTGGGAAATGGGAAGTTAGATCACAGAAGGTGAAATTTAAAACTGTATTTTTTTTAAAGAAAGGGAGAGTGGGCCAGAGGAAAACACACAGGAAAGCCACTTTGACTCCTCAGACTGTGCTAACATCGGTGGGGCAGCTCGGGAGAAAGCCACCAAGGAGAGAATATGTTTACTGTCTGAGACTTTGCTCTTGCCAGGGTCTGTGGTAAACAGCTGGTGTCCGCCTGGCCAGGGCAGTGTGTCAGGGGCTCTCTGTGGATCTGCTGCAATTATAAGCCCCACAGAGGGCCAGCAATGGATGTCAATGCTCTTAGGGTCGCCATGCCTCAGAAGAAAGAATCCGAACATTAACTTACTCATTCTTTGACATTTATTAAAAGAAATTACAAAAGCAACTCGATTGAATTTTTAAAAATGATATTTTCATTCTTGTGGTTTAAACTGTGGGTCAAATACTTCCAAGCTGCAGGGCCTGCTGGCTAGGATCTGGCCCTTGTTTCAAAATTGCTCTGCTGACAGCCCAGGAAAGGATCCTCTCCATCCTTCACTGTTGCTATAGTGGGCTTTTGGCATGCTTCTGCTGGGCCAGGTGTTGTCCCCGTTATCACCAAGACAACAATATACAACAAAGACTCCAAGGGGCTTGGGATTGACAGGCCAGAGGTAGGACCTGGATTCCTGTCTCTAGCCCATGGTTAGCTGATCCATCTGTCTTCATCAGAAATGGGGGAGGAGAGGGAGGGAGAGAGGGAGATAGAGAGAGGGAGAGAGAGAGAGAGAGAGACAGACAGACAGACAGACAGAGAGGGGGTGAGAGAGAGAGGGAGAATATTATGTGTGGATTGGGCTTCTTTGGAAGATCATGGACTCGAGGCCAGGCAAACAGATGAAATCTTGGACTTTGTTATTGGACCACTGGGCCAAACATGGGACACTTAGCTGAATGCAAGAATACAGAATAAAGTGAGCCAGGAGCACTTACAAGGATCAGGATTTCTGTCCAGCTTTGCAAAGGAAAGAAGCAAAGCCCCCAATCTGCCGGCTGCATGCGCAGGGGTAAAGGGAAGATTTTCTCCAAGCTCAAGCTCATTTCTTCTTCTGTTCAAGGTTTTCAGCAGCTCTGTGTTCTGCCTAAAATACTCAGATCCCCATACCCACTTCTTGGAGCTAAATTCTCAGGGCTTCATTTTGCTCACTGTTGAGCTAAGCAAGCCATCCCTTTACCAGGCTCGTCTGTCACACTGGCTTCTTCACCACCCTCTGTCAGTGTGTTCCAGGGCTGTGACAAAACACACAGGCTGCTTGCTTGTTTGAGCTAGGGTCTCACTACACAGTCCATGCTGTCTTCAAATCCTGGCATCCTCTGCTTCAGATGCTTACGTTCTGAGATTAGTACGGGCTGACATTTACAATTTTAAGCATTTTCAAGAGTAGAGGCCGGTGTTGAAGTCAATGTGCTGTGTACCCATCCTACCATCTTCAGAATATTTCTATTGTCCCAAACAGGAGCTCCACCTATTAAACAGTAATTCTTTAATTCTCTCCCCCCCACACTGGTCTCCTCCCTCCTCCTTCCTATCTATATGAACTTTGTTCATTTGGGTATCAAGAGATATTGTATATTAATAACTATTACCTTGTGTAAACAATGAAGGCACATATACATGTATATATGTATGTATACATATATGTATATACATATACACACACATACTCACAGAAATACACGTCCACCTAGAGAAACTTTACAAAAAATGAGCTTATTCAAAACATAGGCCTTTTAAGTTAGATTTTAATTTGGGGAGTTTAACAGAAGAAAAAGTGATTAAAGCATTGGCAGGCTCTTGCCAAGTGACTCTTTGCAGTAAAAATTATTAGCCATGGAATGCTTCCTCTTTGTTAGTGAAGCAATGAAGATGTCTGACTCCTTCCTTTGCAGTTGATGGTTTTAACTTGGTCGCACGGAGATGAATCAGGGAGTGAGGGATAGTGATGTTTGAGCACTCAGCCCAGGAGGCCTGCTTGCTACACAGCACCAGGACTTCCTCCTCAGAGGTCATTTTCAAAGACATGCATGATGCTGAGGCGGAAGGGTGACTTGAGAATTCCCAAGAGGCCATGCGGGATGGTAACTTACCATCTTGCTCACAGTAAGTTCCTTCATCCTTGTTATCAACTGTGATCAGTGCTACTGACTAGAGAACCTACATTTTTACTACATAAGAAAAGGCTCAGCAAAGATGCATGCGCAAAGTCCCAAAGCTGTAGGACACGGAGTTCAGGCAGGCTGCATGCTGAGCTCACAGGACCATCAGAATGAGTAGCCATTAGCCCTCCGAAATCAACAGGGGCTTCCCTAGCAGGCTTTACTGGGTGATGGGGTGGTACGAGACAGGGAAAGACCACCACAAACAGTAGGCAAATAGCAAAGAGGGGCTGGGAGTGACTTAGATGGTAGTAGAGTCCTTGACTAGCATGCATGAGGTCTAGAATTAATTCCCAACACTTTATGAATCAGGCATGGTAACGGACATCTGTAATCCTAGATCCTAGCCCTCAAGAGGAGGAACTGGGAGGATGGGAAGTTCATCCTAACCTACCTAGTGAGTGTGAGACCAGCCCAGGCTATATGAGACCAAATCTTTTAAAAGTAGGATGGGATAAACTTTGGTCCCTTTAGAATTTTTAAATTATATTTTAATCATGTATGTTATCTGTGTGCAGGTATGTGCATGTGAGTGAAGGTGCCCATGGAGAGACTAGAAGAGGGCTTCTTGCAGTTATGGGCACCTGACATGGGTGCTGGGAACTGAACTCCGGTCTTTTGCAAGAATGTAACTGCTGAACCATCTCTCCAGCCCCAAACTCTGGGCTCTTAACCTCTGATGTGTTAAACTCATGAAGTGCAGTTTCTTCTGCCTCCAGCCTTACACTTTGTAAACAACTCTATCAACAAATGCCAGCTAAGGCCACAAAAGCAGAGACCTTTAGGACTGGGCCAAGCTAAGAGCTAGTAGGGTTTACATGGCTGCACGGATGCCAACTAAAGGGAACCATTGCAGGATAAGAGCCCTGATGTTGCAAGGAGAGAGGCCGCTTGTTCATCCCGGCTGCCTAGAACCAAAATAATCACACAGAAACTATATTAATTAAATCACTGCTTGGCCCATTAGCTCTAGCTACTTATTGACTAACTCTTACATCTTAATTTAACCCATTTCTATTAATGTGTATATCACCACGAGGTCATGGCTTACCAGCAAAGTTTCAGCACATCTATCTCCGGCAGTGGATCCATGGCATCCGCCGACTCTGCCTTCCTCCTCCTATGCTATAGGCTAAGCCAGTTCTTTATACATAAACCAATAAAAGTAACACATAGACAGAAGGACCTCCCACACCACCCTGATCCATCCCCTGGCTTTTCCTGCATATTACTCTTAAAAATAGCCACCTTTTGAGCTCATGCAGCTGAGACACAGAGGTAACTAGTTGGCCATTCATAGGCTTTAGAACTGTAAACTGACATGTCTAATGTGTGAGTTATGATAACAGTTATCTAGGTTACTTTGCAGAAACTCAAATGTGTACAAACATTGACTCTTTCCTGATGATGGCTAAAAGGAGATAAAAGGCTTGGCATCTCTGTCTTCACATCATCTCTGTTCCCACTCAGTCTCAACCTTTGAGTCAGACTCTACTCAGCTTTGTACATGGACATGTTTGAGAACTGTGTTGTCCAAGATGATGGTAGGGGTAAACTTGGCCTATAGCCTGGAGTGAACATGTGTGTGTTTTTCCTACTCCACCCTTGTGCTTTCTCAGCATTCCAGCACACACAGTCCCTCAGTCCCATCAGAAGGCCAAGGCATTCGTGTGGGATGCCAATGCCTGGATGGATGGAGATGACTGCCCTTAGCCCACCAAGTACAAGGCCAGGATATTTGTACAAAGGTTTGTGCCCATGACTGGTGGGCAATTGCCAAACATTAGCTCATCACCCAGACAGTACCATAAGCTTGCTGCTTTTCTTGCCCAGATGATCAAAAGCTGGGCTACCTCTGGCCATCACTGGTACCTTTTGCTTTAAGGCAGCTGGCTCAAGTTGAGATCCCAATGAAAGAATCTTGCCTTGGCTTGATTTCATTTCCACTGTCTCTATGCTACAACTTGGCGCTCTCTGGTATCCTTGGGATCCCGCCAGCCCCATGTGCTGACATGGTGCATTCCCACAGTGATCTCATTTGCTCATCTCCATCTTGGTCCTATCTGGTACGAGTGCCATAGCGACACCTCCAGGGACACAACTCCACATCAGCTTTGGCCTCTCCTTCTAGAACCATCTCTTTCTGATCTCTCTTCCTGAAACAGTTGTCACTTGGAAAATTTAACTAAACACAAAAGATTCCCTTTTGAATGAACAGTTCTTGCTAGGTGACACATAGATTAAAATCATGGCCCAGAAACAAATTTCCTCAAACTGGAGGTCTTAGATAAAGCTTACACGCATGTGTGGGTTGGGGACACATGTAAAGAAAGGCATTATTGATGATAAACAGCATAGCATTCTTACACAAACTGTGCTGCTAGCACACTATAATGCTACATCCTATCTAACAGTGAAACGCTGGAATACAGTACATAGCTGTACTCTTCACAGCTTTGGAGACCACACATTCAAAATTCAAGGTGCCAGATGGGCCTCACTCCCTATGAAGGCTCTAAGGAAGAGTGTGTCCCTGTCTGTCCCAACTCTTGGTGGCTTGTGATATTCCACATCCCTTAGTTTTTTGTTGTATCAGTCTAATCTCTGCCGTCTTCACATCCATGTCTCTCCTATAAGGACATTTTTCATTTGATTTAGGGTCCTGTCTAATTCATCAAAATCTTACCTCTAGATGGTTTTTGTTTTGTTATTGAGACAGGATCTCACTACATAGTCCTGGTTGTCCTGGAACTCACTCTGTAGACCAGGCTAGCCTTGAACTCACAGAGATCTGTTTGCCTCTGTCTCCGGAGTACTGGGATTAAAGGCATGCATCACCACACCCAGCTTCTCACCTTTAGAATTTAATTACCTTTAACAAACACCCTTCTTCCAAGTAGCGGTCTAGTCCTACATTCTGAATGGATGGACATAGCTTCATGGGAAGTGGCTGCATGTGTCAAACCCATCAACAGTGAACAAAAAAGCCACTGAACATAAACTTCAGTTCCGTCACAGGAGATAAACTCCACCTCCCAGAGCCATGGCAACTGCAAATGTCCCTACGTTTTGTCATTTCATAGAAATTCTCTCTATGGCTTAGAAACAGACAGCTACAATCTGTGGATACAAAAGAAGGAAGAAATTGATGCAGCAAGGCACAAAGCCTGTGAAACTGTACCATGGTCCATGTAGAGCATCCTCCTGTTGGCCATACACACACCCTACAGAGGTCCATGTAGAGCATCCTCCTGTTGACCATACACACACCCTACAGAGGAGACTGTGATGTGAACAGTCCCTGAGTTTACAGGACATATGATGAAGATGAAACCGCTGACACATTGTGTTAGGGGTAGAAACCCAGTCCAGAACACACATTCAAACCTGAAACCTTTTACCTGACTTCAGCCCGTGCCCTATGGGTGTGGTGCTGGGAAGCCCAGGTCCTTCCTCCTCAAAGGAAGCAGGCACTAATGGGTAGGTTTGGGTAGATCTTGGCTCCACACTAGCCAAGAGACCTTGACCACTGTTCTCTATCAAAAACATCTTTCTCTGTCTGGTGCGGGAGAATTGTCTGTATTCTGTCAATCATGTATTTTAATAAAAT
>LOJH01055738.1:468-11818 GCA_001685095.1 Ellobius talpinus | reverse complement strand
GTTGGAGGTTCTGTGAAGCAGAGATGCTCTGATCTATGGGGTCTCACACACACCTTGTACATGATTAGCACCAGCAGGCTAATGCCTAGATTGCACAGGACTAACTTCAACGCCGATGAAGCATTTCAATTAATTCACTGAAGAATTAAGCTTGGCAACGCTATTCTGACAAAACATTACTTAGTGCTTGATGTAGAAACCAAATAAAGCAGACTTTCCCCCTTGACAGTACTATGTTTGTGTGCAAAGTGCTAGTTTTATTTACAAACTTGTTAAGTAAACGCTATAGAGTCCACGGGAAGCAGTGAATGAGGCTGACATCTTTTAAACAGCCTTGTGGCAACAAATGCTGTATCCTGGTTGCTGGAGGGTCGCCTCTCATAGAGCCTGGGTCTGTTGGTGCTTGGGGCCAAAGGCTATGACACTACTCCCAGAAGCCAAGGGCAGGATCTCCCCTAAGAATCCGAGTACCTTTAACATCCTTCCTTCTTCTAGAGACACAACTAGCAAAAAGGGACCAACTGGGGTAGCTACCCAGTTTTTAGATACCGGTCAACAAATTCAGTGACAATTCATGGTGTAGCCAGTTGACTGCTTCTGCTGATATTTTTATGACAAGGGGAGAACAATAATCAGCAAAGAGCAGGCAGTTTACTCAGAAGTCAGCATCCAAGGTGAAAGAATTCTCTGCTGAATTTGACATCACCCCCATCCTCTGATACTCGCCCACTCGCTTCTCAAAGAAGTTTGTCTTCCCTTCTAGTGAAATATTTTCCATGAAGTCAAACGGATTTTCTACTTTGAAAATCTAAAAAGTCACAGCAAGGTATGTGTTAAAAACAAATTAAAAAAAAAAAGAGGGTGTGGGAGGGTGGCAGGCCACAAATAACTTTACCTTGCTGAATCCTAGCTCCAGCATAAGCCTGTCCGCCACAAATTCGATGTACTGCTTCATCAGGGTGCAGTTCATCCCGATGAGCTTCACTGGCAGGGCCTCCGTGAGAAACTCCTAGAGGCCAAGCAAAGCTTCTGAGCACCCAAGGACCGCCCACCCTTTCAGCAAGTGCAAGAATAACCCACACACATCACCCACCTGCTCTATCCTCACTGCGTTGATAATGATTTCTTGTACTCTTTGCTCTGATGGCTTGTGTACCAGGTGCCTGAACATCAGGCAGGCAAAGTCACAGTGTAAACCCTAGAATGGAAAGTTCAAGGTTGCTATGAGGCCAAACATTCTCAACTGCTCACATGTGTGGATTAAAAATACTTTATCCATCTTTGTGATCTCAAGCAACTTGTCTGGCCACAGAGCACCTGGCTTGTCCAAAGGAAGGTATTTAAGGCTGGCATGGTAGTATAAATGATCACCCGTGAGTTTGAGGCCAGTTTGGCCTACATTTTTCCAGGCCAGCCAGGCTACAGACTGTCAAAAAACAATACAACAAAAAAGGAAAATAAAACACGTGGCCTAGGCATGGCAGTGCACGGCTTTAATCCCAGCACTGAGGGGAGGCAGAGGAAGAAGGAAGAGTCTGAGTTCTGAGGCCAGCCTGACCTACAGAGTTCTAGGAGAACCAGGGCTGCAATACAGAAAAACCCTGTCTTGAAAGTCAGAAACCAAAAGAAAGCAGATGTTTAACTGCCAATTATGATACCAAGGAATAGGTTATCCCAACTCTAGGCCCTCAAAGATGCCTGCCACCTACTATACCCTTCTGATACCCAAAGAGGCTTATCTTTGTTCAAGTATCTCCACAGCCTCACACTCCAGTTCTTAACAAGGAGGAGCTTTCAGATACTCAGGAATTGATACAATTTCAAATGAAGTAGACCAGTGACTCTGCACAGGGCACCTCAGTAAGTCTCAGGGCTCATCTTCCCACACAGGAAGATAATCACCTGCCCTGCCACTGGGTTTTGGGAGTGGTGGGGTTCCTGCTCCTTGCGTTTCAGATTGGACAAACTATTAAGTACCGACACCTTCTGTCTTTTCTCAGTCTACTCTAAGGACCTATAGGAGCTTGCTCCTATAGGTCCTTACCTCATTACCAATTAATTTGGAAGCACAAAGACACAAAGTCTCACTTATGACACCCTAAAAATCCCATTCAGAGCTTTCAACTTACGCACTCAAGCCTACGGAATAATAGGAATATACGTACTAAGAATGCGAGTAGTTCCAACACATCACTTGAGGTATTTCATTCCTTACTGAGTATGTGTATGACTGAATTCACCCATTAATGTGCATATGGAGCCAGGAATGTGGCTCAGTGGCAGAGTACTTGCCTAGCAAGCATAAGACCCTGAGTTGGATCCCCAAGACTTAGACGGCTCAGCAGTCACAAGGATCCTGGTTCAGTTCCCAGAACCTACATGGTGGTTCACAACCACCTGTAACTCCAGGGGGCATCCCACTCCCTTCTGTCCTCTGGTAGGCAAAATGCTCACACTTTCTTTGAAAGTGGCTACGCCTCATTTCTCAAATCCCTGTCAGTACACAAGGGCATGTCTAAGAGCCGCGGATCAGACAGGTATTCCAGACTCACCTCATCTCTGCTAATAAGCTCATTGGAAAATGTAAGGCCAGGCATCAGTCCCCGTTTCTTGAGCCAGAATATTGATGCAAAAGAGCCAGAGAAGAAGATCCCTTCTACAGCAGCAAAGGCCACAACTCGTTCTCCTAGCAAGAGTCAATACCGAAATGTTCCTGATGAGGGCTTGGTACTCTCAGCATGGGCAGACAACGAGTGACATCACTTGGACAATCGAATCAAGTACAGGCTTAAGGAGGAAAGTGTCCTTACCATAGGTAGCCTCTTTGTCCCCAATCCAACGTAGGGCCCAGTCGGCTTTCTTTTTCACACAAGGCATTGTCTCAATAGCATTGAAGAGATATTCCCTGTAGACAGAAGTATACCATGAACCATGATACCACAGACCCCTGGCAGCACAACGGCTTGTAGTGTAGGCCCCATTAGTTCTATTCCACATCAGCTTTCCATCCTGATGACAACTGATCACCCTACCCTGACTTTCCACCCTCTACCTCCATAACATAAAAGCCTTCTTTATTTTTCTATAATCCCCTAATGTAGAGTAACATTTTACTCAACTGGTCTAAAGTTAATCTTTTAACTCAGTATTGTCAAGAGTATGTAGTTGCTGGGAATTGAACTCAGGACCTTTGGAAGAGCAGGCAATGCTCTTAACCTCTGAGCTATGTCTCCAGCCCCAAGCCATTTTTATATTTATTTACTTAATATATGTGAGTGCTCTATCTCCATGTAGGCCTGCATACCCAAAGAGGGCATTTAAGATCCCACTATAGACGGCTGTGAGCCACATTTGGTTTCTGGGAATTTAACTCAGGTCTTCTGGAAGAGTAGCCAGCACTCTTAGCTGCTGAGCCATCTCTCCAGCCCAATAGCCACATTTTTATTTTTATGTATGAGTGTTTTGCCTGAATGTCTTTGTACCATGTGTGCAGTACCTGTGGAGGCCAGCAGGGGGCATCATATGCCCTCTGTAACTGGAGTTAAACCGGTTATGAGCTGCCCCAAAGCTGCTGTGTGGGGGTTAGGAACCAAAACTAGGTCCTTTGAAAGAGCCACAAGCATGCTTAACCACTGAATCATCTCTCCAGGCCCTGGTTCGCTGTTTGGTTTTAGAGACAGTATCTCATCTGGCCAGCCCTTGAACAATGGCAATGCTGCTTCTGGTCTCTGGAGTGCTGGGATTACAGACATGAGATACAACCACTTGATTTTTCATTCAGCGAATAATAAAGCGAATTTGGGTCCTTTGCTCAAAGCAGTCAGAACTAAGGGCCCTAGAAGTATCTATAGTCTTAGTCGCCTGTTCGCCTTGTGAACAAAAATACTTGAAATAAAATAGTAAGTTAGTGAGTCCTGGGTATCTTAGCATACACACCACGTGAATACTCACCTCTCTTTGGAATCTTTAATGTAAGTGTCAATGAGGAGACTGTACATTTCAGAATGTATGTTTTCCATGGCAATTTGGAAGCCATAGAAACAGCGGGCCTCTGTAACCTGAACTTCTTGGCTAAAGCGCTCCACCTAGTGGTAATGAAATAAACCAAAGTTAAACCTGAAAAACTACTGGTTGCATCACCTGCTCACCTTTGAGCACACTAGGATTAATCCCAGCCCTAAGGCACCCTCCTCAAGCAGGAATCTTTGAGGCCATCTTGGTTTGCTTACTGAGTTCTAGGCCAGCCACAATTACAGTGAGAATTTGTTTCAAAAATATAAGTAAAACAAAAATTAGAAACAAGTTTGCTCCTATATATTGTAGTACAGATCTTCACAATGATGCAATAAAGCATATTATTTTATGTCATATGCTCAATTTACCACCAGGAAATAAAGAACTCTTATTTTGCTGGTTTTTTAACAAAACTGTTAATTTTGGTTTTTTTGAGACAGGGTTTCTCTGTGTAACAGTCCTGGCTGTCCTAGAACTCACTCACTTCGTAGACCTGTGTGGCCTTGAACTCAGAGATCTGCCTGTTTCTGGGCGTGAGCCAGCACTGCCCAGCTAAAACTGTTTTTTAATGTGCATAGGTGTTTTTGCCTGCATGTATGTCTGTGCACCAGAAAAGGGAGTCAGATCCAATGTTAATTGAGTTACAGCAAGTGCTCTTAACCTCTGAGCCACTCTCCAGGCCCTGCAGGGCTTAACATCTTATTCATTCTCTTTTAATTAATCCATTTACAATGAAAAGAAATATGCAACCAAATTATACAAAGCCACAAAAAGATAAGTGTGGTAGCTACAAAGAGAAACCTTATGCTGCAAGTTGGCAGAGGAAAACCTAAGATGAATGCTAACATATATCCATAGTTCTTAAAGATTTTACTTGTGTATGCCTTTGAATGGATATGTACAGGTACAGGCATGTCCCAAGGACACCAGTGTGAGCTGTCAGATCCCCTGGAGCTGGAATCACTAGCAGATGTGAAGCCACCCAGTATGGGTGCTCAGAACAGAACTTGGGTCTTCTGCACAGGCAGGAAGTGTGTTAACCACCGAGTGGAGTCATCTCTCCAGCCCCCATTCACAGAAGATAAAGTCACACACCAGTCCTCTATCTCGAAGCGAATTACAGCTACGGCATGCAAACTCACCAGATTTTCATTGACTATGCCATCACTCGCCGCAAAGAATGCCAGGACGTGAGATATAAAATGTCTCTCGTCCGGTTTCAGCGCTTCCCAGTGTTGAATATCCTTGGAGAGGTCCACCTCCTCAGCCGTCCAGAAGGAGGCCTCGGCTTTCTTGTACATCTGCCAGATATCATGGTATTCGATGGGAAAGACCACGAAGCGGCGGGGATTTTCTCTCAGTAAGGGCTCATCCTCAACGCTGGGCTTAGTAGATTCTTTACTTTCCTGTTGGGTGAGAGAAACAACCACCCCAAAAATGTTAATCGAACCAGACGAACTTTGTAGTGTCTCTCATCAGATCAGGTATTTTCACTGGCTGGCAGTTCCGTGTGGCTCGCTGTCACATTGCATGCTATTGTGACCCTCCTAACGAGGACACCCTGATAGGTAGGCCGACCCAAGTAGGGCATCCTAAGGAGACATTTTGGCGGGAACGTGGAGAGGCTGAGGCAGACAGCTGGGACAATGCAACTTTGGCGCCAACGGCGGCGGACGCCCCCTGCGGGCAGCTCCATGGACCACCCACCCACCTGAGCCTCCCACGGGTCACTCACCGGTTCGGCCAGGTCCAGGAAGATTCTCCTCGCAGCCTTGCTCGCCAGGATGCGGGTCCCGCCGAGACTCGGGGGCTGCAGGGACACAGGCGTGCGTGAGCGACGGTGGGAGCCCTCCACCCTCCCGGGTCCGGGAACCCACACCCTCCCTGCCAGCTGCGTCCCCCTCAAGTCCGCCGCGCTCACCGTGTTCTCCTTCTCGGACAGGTTGAGTCGCTTCAGCGGCGACACCCTCAGCTGCTGCTGGTCGGTGATGGTGGCGAGCGGGACGCGGGCGGAGAGCATGACGAACGAGGGCAGCGGCCGAGGAGACGGAGATGATGGCGGAGCGGCTAGAACCCGGAGCACGGGCGACCGCCAGCCTCAGCACCTTTTAAAAGGCCCGCTGAGCGGGCGGGCCCGCGCTTCCCATTGGCTGGAGCGTGCATCGGGCGCGGGAGTTGCGCCGTCCGCTCTTCCGCACAAAGACTTCCTCCACGGAGTCTGCGCCGACCCCGGGGGGCGCGCGGGCGCCCGGAACCGTTTGGGGTGGCGGGAGGCTCGGCTCTGGGCGAGCACCCGGATTGGGGGTCGCGGGGCGTTGCCGCCGAGGTTGGTGCCACGGCTTGGCGAGACGCTGCCGGCCTCTGGGCCGCGTCGCCTGCACTGTCTTTGCGTCCCTGCTATGGGGGTGCGGGGGATCCAGCTAGGACCGAGTAGCCTGAGGAGGGGGGACTGCCGAGCCCCGCAACTTTCGGGGTCCCCAGTCATGAGACTAGTAACCGCACCCACCCCGCGGGATTAGCAGAGGGGAGGTCCTTAAACGAGGGTTCGCGTAAAGAAGGCGATCCGTTGTAAGCCTACAGACTCACTAAAGGAGTACGGAGACGGCCTTAGATATACTGTCAGCCCCTTGTCCCCCGTTTCCCGCTTGTTTTAAAAGTCGCAAACTGAACAAAAAAAGTATTTTTTCCAGGAAGTTCAGAGGATGATTACATGCCACACATTGGTTTTACGACTCACTGGCCGTCCAGTTGTCGAAGACGAATTTGAAAATTCCTGCCGGGAGGGTGGAGACAGGAACTCCCGCTTTCGTCTGGTTTTGCAGGTGACTTTCTGCTTCGCCCTGGGGAGGGGCACCGAGATGCCAGAGATAAATGCCGAAAAGGAACGTCGAGATCCCGAGGAGAAACGTGGAACCTGGGAATGCTCCCCTCTGCTTGCGTCACTAGCGTGCCCTGAGTTCTCTCAGTGTAGTGGAGAAAAAAAAATCACTGAACGCCAAGTGGCAGCTCGAACTTCAGGCAGGCAGCCCTGTTACTGCCTCACGCAGCAGCTCTTTGTAGTTCCTAAGACATAAATACATTGAATTGCCGGCTTCACTAATACACAAGCCAGTATCCATCCCCAAAACAACTGGTCTCCTCCAACCCCCTTTAAATAAAGCCATCTTAGTATCCTAGACTGGCCTCAAACTGCACGCGTAGTTGAGGATGACCTTGACCCATCTTCCTCACTCCCTCCAGCTCCCGCGTGTGGGGATTACAGGCGGGCGTCCACCACCGCGCAGTTTCCATGGCGCTGGGGACCCAGTCTCCTTCCCTGCTAAGCCAACTGAGCCATATCGATAAAGATTTTTTGTTAATGATTTGGTGCCATTATCACCTCTAGGAAAATTATTAGAATATAGACATTGCCTAATTCACCTTTTACTTTTCAGCAATCAGTATCCGAGGGCCGCCTTTGGTTGCTCTAACTCGTGGTGTTCTCAACACAAATGAGGTCCTGACTAATAAAATAACATGGAGGGGAAGAGGGAGGGGGAAGGTCGGCGCCATTCTCTCCTCCCGCCACCTCAAAGCGCCTCTTCCTCCCGCCAAGCGGGCAGAGCTAAGGGGGCAGCGCCGCCTCCGCCCCCGGCGCCCTGGACCTGTCAAGAGTTGCGCGTTTTTTTGCATTTGGCGCCAGTTTTGACCTCTGCTCCGTGATTGGTGGACTTCGCGTCAATCGGTCTCAAGCCCCGCCCACCCCTCAGCCCGCGCTCGGCAGTCACTCCCAGGAGCAGGAGCACGTCAGCGTTCAGGCGACCAGAGGTGGGGAAACTGAGTCCCCGGGGAGATGGAGTACTTCCCGCAAATCCACTCAGCAGTCTGCATCAGAGTGACATGAATATAGGCCCAGCACCCACTGCCCCTGTACATCCAGATCAGGTCATGGGTATTTTCAATCCAGATGAAAAGGGAAAATAAGTAATTTCAGGTCTGTTTTATAGGTAAGGAAATAAAGGCCAGCCAGACCTGGAAACGTCCCATGGCACCTTGAGTCGCACCACTAGACCCTCTCTGATTCCCTTTGTTCTTGTTTGGAAATTTATTTTGGGTGAGATGGTGGAACCGCTAGTGTGAAGGTCAGAGGTCAACCTGAGGAACACATACACACCTTTTTATTAGTAATGTTCCCAACGTACAGAACAAGTGAACTCATTTAATCCCAGCCCTTGGGGGTCATTTAGAGGCCAGCCTGGTCTACAGAGTGAGTTTCAAGCCAGCTTAGGCTACATAGTGAGACCCTATCTCTAAATAAATCAATAAATAAGAAAGAATTTAGGGAGTCAGAGAGTTGGCTCAGTGGTTAAGAGTACTTAACTGCTCTCAGAGGTTCTCTCAGAGGACATGGGTTTGGCTCCTGTCACCCACATGTTGGCTCACAACCAACCAAAACTCTAGCTCCAGGGGACCCAACATCCTTTTCCAACCTCCTAAGGCACCGTCCTACATTGGTAAAATAATTTGCCAAAGGGACTAACAGAGTGGCTTCAGTCCAAGGCTGAGCACTCAGATGTGCTGGCAGGAGTACTTCTTGTGTAAGGCTGAGGTATCCTCTGCACATTTGTGATTCTGGCAGCACACACCATGACAGTGTGAGCCCTTCCTCCATAGCCTCCTGCCTTTATGTACCAGTTAGGGCTCACACAGGCAACTCCAGTTTGATCCAGGCACCTTACATTTCTTTCACGACTGAATACTAGATCATACTGCAAATTGTTATTTTCTTGGGTATAAATATAGCATTGTGATATAAAGACAATAGCTTTAATTTAATATCAGCCTGTTGAAATGCTAATTAGTAAGAGGGTAAAATCTGCAATTCATTTTTTGTGTTTTTGGGGTTTTTTTTTTGGTTGGTTGGTTGGTTTGGTTTGGTTTTTCAAGACAGGGTTTTTCCATGTAGTCCTGGCTGTCCTGGAACTCACTCTGTAAACCAGACTGGCCTTGAACTCACAGAGATCTGACTGCCTCTGCCTTTTGGGAGCAAAGGTGAGCATCACTATATCCAGCTTCCGGATAACTTACTTTCTTTTTATTTTATTACTTACTTTCTTTTTATTTTTCTTTTATGTGTATGAGTGTTTTGCCTACATGTACGCACACCTGAAGAGGCCAGAAGAAGGTATTGAATCCCCTGCAACTGGAGTTAATAGCTACCACAACCCACCATGTTGGTGTTGGGAACTGAACCCAGTCCTCTGCAAGAGCATCAAGTGCTCTCAATCACTGAGTCACCTCTCTAGCCCCAACACTTCGTTTTTTTGTTTTTTTTAATGACTTACTTAACTTTATTGTATGTGCACTGGTGTCAGATCCTCTGGGACTGTAGTTACAGACAGTTGTGAGCTGTCATGTGGGTGCTGGGAATTGAACCCATGTCCTCTGAAAGAGCAGCCAGTGCTCTTAACCAATGAGCCATCTCTCCAGCCTCCCACTTAAATCTTTTTAAAAAACATCCTATTTATTCAAGTCAGGAGCTTGTGTGTCTCAGACTTGCATTCAGCTCAGCACGTTGCTGAGGATGACTTCGAACTTCTGCTCTTCCTGTCTTTGCCACCGAGGTGTCCAAATCATAGGTAGGTGCCACTGTGCCTGGATTACATCCTACCCAGTTTCTACAGCGCTGGGGACTGAACCCACGGCTAGCACTCCACTGAGTCTCCCTCCACCGGTAACTTCTTTCTAATACAAGGTGTGTGCTTACCTCATCAGGGAAGAAGGAAGCAAACTTCAAAGTTATTCTGAACTAAAAGACCAGGAGCAGCCTGTACAAGACTCACAAGTAGGATAGAAATCCCACCACTAGAAAGGAGGCAGGGAGGGCTGAGGCCAAGCCTCTTATGGCTGCTCTAACTGCCCACTTTTAGCTAAATGGTGAGTGGGAGACAAAAGCCAGGAAAAACAGCCTTGCAATGATGAACTTCCCAGAAGTGTCGCTGCAAGAGTAGTCAGCCTGACGGAATAAAAGGACCTAATGGGAAAGGTGGGCTGGAATGTCCTGTTACTCACTGGATGCCCTTGACTCAGCAGTCCCTGGAGAAACTCACTCTGTAGATCAGGCTGGCTGGAACTCAGAGATCCACCTGCTGGGATTAAAGGTATTCATCACCCATCACCCCCCATCCCTCGGCTAAACATGAACTTTTAAATATTTTTTTATCCATGTATTTGTGTGTGTATGTATATATGTATGTATTAACTGTTGTACTTGCATGTGTCTATTACATCACATGTGTGCCTGGTGCCCGGGAGGTCAGAAGAGGGTGTCAGAGCCCCTGGAACTGGAGTAATGGGTGGTTGTGAGCCACCATGAGTAGAAACTTTAGAGAGGCCTTTTAATGACTGACAGTTTAGAATCTGGGACAAAATTGACAATCCTGTCTGCTGTGTGTCATGTAAGCCCTCTGATGAGAAACACTGAGAGCATTTATAGGCCAGAGTCACCAGAGGACAGGGACAGCATCTCTGCGGATTCCCTGCTCTCCTGGTGTGGACTCTGACATGACTTCATCTCCCTCATGGAAGACTGTCCACTAGGGCCAGCAGCCAAGGAATTTATCTCACAAGCCCCACCGCCTGAGTTGGATCCTCAAGCTGGATGCTGAGCACACAGTAATATTAAATAATTTGTTTTTTTTTCCAAATGTGCTATTAGTGCTCACAGTGAGGCATCCGAGGTGAGGCGGCCCTTGTGCTAGCAAGTTGTGAGCCCCAGCTGGCGGAAGCTGTGATGGCTCTGAACCTTCTCCCAGGTTCTCCCAGGTCGCCATCACCCGCCTTTCACACTCCCCACAGGCCTGACAGGCTCCTGGAAGGGTTACTGCTGACAGAAGTTTATCTGGGCTGGGCCAGCAACTGAGCACAGCAGGGCTGGAGAGATTAGGAGGTGACTGGGGTGTTGCACTTGGGATGGGGTGACATTCATTCCGACGGTAGGGCAGTATCCTCAGGAGCAGACAAACAAAGAGTACTATGAGAAAAGCACAGATCCAGAGCCCAGAGCGCAGGTTCCACACCCACAGCAGGCACAAATCAAAGTCCTTTCATCTTCTCTAGATTTTCACTGGGCCCCAAGCATGGTTTCCCAAGGGACTCTGGCAAACCTCATTCCCTACCTCCTCCAGGCCTCTGCTCAAATGTCACCTCTCAGTGAGGCTTCCAACTTATATAAACTGGCCACACAGAAAAATAATAAACAAACAAAAACAGATCCTTGACCACATGCCTGGTGTTTTATCCCCATCCATCACGCCAATCCCTTCCACTGTTCTCTCTCTCTCTCTCTCTCTCTCTC
>LOJH01055735.1:0-11437 GCA_001685095.1 Ellobius talpinus | reverse complement strand
ACTTTAGATTAATATTTTACATATGAAAAAGTTTTAAAATACATGATTAAATTAGTTATCATAGAAATTTAATTTCTTTAGATGTTTGTTTTTTATTTGATGGGGTGCCAGATAGCACAAACTTATCAGTTACTTTGTAAGTTACATTATCATCCAACTGACACAAAACTGAAAACAAGAGTGTTAGAGTCTTACCTTGTAGTTCCAGCCACACAACCCCTGTGTTATTGTGAGTTTAGTTTAAATTTGATGTTTCTACTACTCAGCAGCATACAATATCTTGCCTGATTTACCAATATGTTATTATAAACAGTAATCAATTAAGGGCTTAGGATAAAATCAGGACTTAATATTTATAAATGAAATTAAGTATGATGTTATTGTAGAGTGCTGTGCATATAATCATGGCTGTTAATGTGAAGAAGATGTTAATTAAAAAGGTAATAGTTTGGGAACAAAATAAAATTATTTTTCTGTGATAGATGTTGATTCCCCTATTCCAGAAGAGGAAAAGGAGAAATCTCTATTTGGAGAACATTTTAGAATGTGATGCATTTTAAAGAAAAGTGAGTGCTCATAAAAGCTTCTTGATATTTACACCATTTGAAACCGAGACCCCTTTCTCAATATACTTTCGTCTTGAACCCCAAAGTTACTTAATGAGAAAACTTCCTGTCCTTCACTGTACCGATTTCCATTTCTGTGAGCACCGCCTGAGAATGCAGTATACACCGCACTGACATCTTTCTGCTGGATGTGCTGATTCACTGGCACTAATTTGTCATTTTCAGAAGCATTTATTCTCACATGTATTTCAGCCTGGTGGATTCGTGGGTCGAAGGGTAAAAGCAGGTTACCTATGGGTAGAAGCAGATAATGGGCATTTTATTACTCAGACATCTTTCGTTTTAAAGCTGTGATTCTCAAGGATTAGACAGGTGACCTCCAGGCATGATTTTGATTCTGTAAATTGAAATAGGTTGCAACACTATTCATTGCTCACAGATGATTATGCAAGAAGTTAATGCCATATGATTTTCTGACTGACATGGTTTCTTAAGCTTTTCACTGCCTTATTTCTCTCAAGTTCACTGTATGGAAGTTGACTTCATATAAATCAACTAAATCCTGGAAATATCTTAAGTAAAAATTACCAAGTACAGTTATATTATAAGTCTGCTGTGTGTAGAATTTGAAAGGTGGCTACAGACTCATCTATCTTAATCTCACAGTTAAATAATTTGTTAGATACAAAATAACACTCAGATACTACCTGGTAAAATAAAACCAAGCATAAGATTAAGAATATTACCTTTATAACAAAATCCATATTTAGTTCTAATATCTACACGCAGTCCTCACTCTCTTGCCTTGATTTTGAAGTATAAAACTCATTGTTTCTTTTGGAAAATTTACTAAATAAGAGAGATTAAGAAACCCTGAATAATTTTTCATAAAGTCTATCTGGACTAAGTATAGCAATACACAATTATGTCTATATTTTTTATCTGCACTATGTATAACAATACACAATAACATCTATATTTTTAGCACAAACCGCTCATAGTTGGCTAAAATCAAAAGATAATTGCTGTGTTCCTATGCCAACACAGTCCTTGACAGAGCAGGGATGTCCAAATTCTTCACTGAAAAGAGGTCAAAGTCTCTGTATAGCAAGAGGAGATGGTGTTGAATAAGAGAATCCAGGTAAGAAAAGATAACTATTACTGGTCCTCTATATGCCAAATCCCCAATAACAGAATTTGCTTTCACAGCAATAGAAAATAGATGAATAATACTGACCCTAGGGAAGGACAGCAGATTAACTAATTCCTAATTTGAATGAATATGTTTTCTTTAGCTTGATTTTGAGAAATGACATTGTTTCATGCCTATCCTAAATTTTATTATAGTATTTTTTATATTTCAGTAGTTTCTTGAGAGCTTTGGACATTGAGCTTTGACCTGCTCTCCCCCATCCTGCCTTAACTTCCACCCTTACCCACCTAACTTCATGTCTTTTTATGAATTAATTTGTGCTGCATGTGAGCCATTCTACTGGAGAGTGGTAGACTTAGCAGACAATACATTCCTAGGGAAATATGACCTTCCCACTCCCAGCAGCTAATAGTTGTCAATATATTCTTAGCTAAGGGTAAAACTCCGTGCCATATTATCCCCTCCTTCCTGAGACTTAGTCTGTCCTGGACTTGTGAAAGTCTTCTGTATGCTATTAGAAACACCGTGACTTCACATTGCACCTTCCAGAAGATACTGTTTTCTTTTTGTAATCTGCTACCTCTGGCTCTTACAATCTTTCCTTCTCCTTTTCCACAATCATCCCTGAGCCCCAGGAGAATGNACCTTGTCTAGTTGTGAGCCACTATGTAATGACCTTCCACCAATTTAAATAAAAGCTTTTCTGATGAAGACTAAGAGGGGCATTAATCTACAGGTATAATGATAAGTCATTAGGAGCTGATTTAAAACTCTGTCCTTTTAGCGGAATAAGAGTAATAGGTTCTCCCCTAGGGCCTGTGATTATCTAGCCTTAGGTTTTTGAACCAAACGTTTTATTTGAAGAGAATGAGCTAGGTATGTTTTTCATTGTGGTTCTATGAGTTTTTAAAGAGTTCCAGTCCAGGAATTACTCTGCTTTCTCAATTTCTGAGAATAGCCATAAAGGTACAAATTTGTCTTCTTAGTTATTCCAGTAATATTTGAAAGGCAAGAGCCCTTTCTACTGTGGGGGTTTCTAAGCTTCGGAGGAGTGAGTGGGTAGCCCATGCTCTTACATGACTGGGTTCTTCGGAATTTAGTGCTTCATTATTTGGCTTTTTTCATAAAGAAAACCAGTTCCCCTTTACTTTAGCCGACCTGATACAAACATCATTGGAACACAAGGCATTATGATCAAAGAACATTATGTGCAAGTAGAAAATGTCACTGCGAAATCCATTATTTTACAGAAATTAGTAATACATTTTGCCCTGAAACATAATTTGAAATACCATCTATGTATTTCCATTGTACGTTCTAATGAAGCAGACTTATCCTGCATGGTTTATTTGCTTCTCCCAAACAGAGGCTCTTGGAATTTAAGTAAATAGTATGTACACAAATTCTAGAAGTGGAGTCTCGCTTGTTCTCTGAAGTATTTCAAACTTCAAGAACTATTTCTTTTTTAGCATTTAAATAGAATATTTCTTTCATATGCAGTCATATCTTTTATATCCTTTGATTTATGAGCTGTGTTATTCATGAATTCTTCTGAATTCAGAAGTTGATTTTGTTCAAATGATATGTCACACCTATGATTGTACAGGCTTAACTATCTGATGGTGTCCATGGTTATATGTTTTTAAGTGATTTTGGAATAATTTTAGGGTTCTTTCTAAGAATATAGTTAATAGGAGATTGAATAGTACAGACTAAAATGGATTGAATTCAATAATAGTATCAAAATGAACAAAGCTGAATTATATAATGATTGACTTCGTTCATATTAGACACATGAAAAAATACAAGAAAATTAAATAATACCTTGATATCTATAAAATGCTTACAGAGAAACTATCAACACACAGTTTTAGGCCCAAGGAAACATCTTTCAAAAAAGATGAAATAAACATATAACCAAATTTTTAAAATGAGGAACTACCTTAGCAAGATAAAACATAAATAATTCACAAGTGATTATCTCCAGGATATATGTAGTCATTTAGATTAATTTAAAGTCCAGGATAAGAACAACAACAGAAATATAATCTTATATATGAATAAATAAATATGACATTCTTTTTTAATTAAAGATGAATTATAGGTTAAAGCAAAGAAAATGAGAAGTGCAATTTAGAGTTTGTAAAATATAGCTGCAAGTTCAAGAGATGATGTAAATATGGACACCATCTATTTGGTTTCTTCTAGAAGTTAGCATGACAAGCATGATAAGATTCTATGGTAGATCAATATATGTAAATGTATCCTATAACTACTTGAGTAGTCGATGAAACTCTAAAGAGATTTATAATTGTAAATATAGCATAACGAACCTACAAAACAGACAATAAATCTAATCAAAAATGGAAAATAATAATAATAAAAATCCTGTGACAACATGGTTAGTCTAGACTCAGCCAAAGCAAATAAGCATAGTGAATGCAAGTCGAGGAAAAATTTCTATGAATAAGTTAGAAAAGTGGATTGAAAAAAATGTGGAATGTAAAAGCAGTGACGTGACTACGTACACAGAACAATACAGACAGAAATATGGAAGACAGTTCTACACTGAGGATATTTTAAAAGCCATAGGGGAACATTATTTTATGACTAGCTAAAAATAATTGTGTCATTGTCATAGATAATATATATATGCTTGTGCATGTGTTATATATGCATGCAAACAGAGAAAGAGAAGATTAAATGAAGTTATGCAACTTTGGTGATATTGCTTCCTCCAAGATACATAAGACTAATAAAAATCAATAGCCATTTTGGACAATGGAGTAAAAGGAGACTCCCCTAAGCGATATAGGGTATTGCTGTTCTCCATGCTTTCTTCCCAGAACTTGAATGAAAGATCCTATTGCTAGAGACTCTCCACAGTCCTGATACAAAACTTGGAGGGAAAGAGCTGGAACTGACCTAGAAACCTTGCTGTGGACTGACCCTCATAGTACCTTCACAAAGAAGAGCAGCCATTGGTAGTTCAACCATGCTGTAGAACCTACAAAACTTAACAATGACTAGACCAGCAGGGTTGCCAAGGATACAATAGTGCCACTTATATTTTGGGTGCCAATAAAGCTCTATAATTGAGTTTAAGTCCCCCTCAGTAGAAAGAAACACATGCCTGGTATGTAAAGGTAGCCTAGAAACTAAAGAAGCTATGGACCCTAAAGGAGATCCTGCTGCTTTTCCTTTCCCTAAACCAGTTTAATTTCTAACTTCATTCTAAAAATTTGTCCCCATACCCATGGATAAATATAGCTCTTAACCTTTATCTGAAAATTTACCTGCAGAAATGGCAACTATTACAGAAATCTGCAACTGCTCAAAATGCAGAGAATGCCAGACATTTATTACTTCTTGCTTTACCTATTTACAATATCTGTGCTTTAGAGACCCTAGCTTCTATCTGAAGACTGAGTGCGCCTTTTATGTGAAGAACTCAAATATGTACCATCCTTTCTTTATCTATCACGGGATAACTTAAAACGTGGCTTGAGTCGAAAAATGATGAAAAATAAAGACTATAATTTTCAGATAAAATAAGATTAAACAAAAACTAACACATTGGAGTTGGACAAAGCAAACTGAAGGAAAACAGTCCAAGAGAAGGCACAAGAAACAGAAACACACTCACTATCTCACTCAGCAAGCCCAGAAAAACACTAAACAAGATGCCATTATTCACATACAAGGTCATGCATTATTCCTTCAAACTCATGCAGGCCCTGTTAATGCTGCCTCATTCTCTGAATTCATATGTGCATTGCTCTTCTTGTATTTAGAAGGTCTTGCTGTATTTAGAAGGTCTTATTTTCTTGGTGTCTTCCATCCCCTCTAGCTCTTATTCTTTCTGCCTCCACTTCCATAGGGTTCCCTGCACCCTTACACGAGGGATTTGATGGTGACATACCATGTATGGCTGAGTATTCCAAGGTCTTTCATTCTCTATATAACATCTGGCTACTGGTCTCTGTTTTTTTCCCTATCTGATGAAGGAGGAAGTTTCTCTGATGATGATTAAACAAGATACTGATCTATGAGTATAGCAGAATATCATTAGAATTCATTGTGCTGCTGTATGCCTTTAGTGGAGCAGTACTATTTGTGTTTCCAATAGATCCATGGGATATCCAATCTCAGGTTCATGTCACCCAGGCAGAGTCAGACATGGGCTCTATCACATGGAGTGGGCATTAGTTCAAATCACATATTGATTGGTTGCTCGCATAAACATTGTACCACCATTGTCTTAGAATATCTTGTAGGCAGGACACTATTGTTGATCCAAGGGTCTGTGTTTAGGTTGGTATTTTTGTTGTTCTTCTGGTAGCATGCAGAGTACCTCTCTGTAACAAGGTTATCAGCATGCAGTGGTGAAGTTTCTTTGTAGGCACTAGCTCAACTTTGCTGTGGTCAATGAATTGTGTAAGTAATGTCTCCAGCAAAGCAGTGGGGCCTTGGAATTCATTTGTGTAGAGCAACCCATAGTCGTAGCAACTACCTGGGTTATACAGGGATTCCATGGAACCCAGTGGACAAGAGCTCAATTAGATGTAACCCAATTCCAGGACTGGAAGCATCATTTGAAGAAACAAGTGGGCTGTTGGGTTTCTGTCTCCACCATTACATGGCGATTTCAGTTAGATCATCATATATGTATATATTTTAGGAAACTTCTACTCCATTAGGTTTCCAGTACTAACCCTCAAATGTCTCTTAATTAAAAAACTGTCTCTCCCCATATTCCCTCACTCATCCCCCCTTTTCTCCTCCTCCCCATATAATTTAAACAAATCTGATTACCTTTACATAACTTTTTATTTATTTTAAAATTTATTATTATTATTATTGTTGTTGTTGTTGTTGTTACATATGATCACAGTTTCTTTTCCAAGTCCCTTCTCCCACACCTCCCTTCTGTGCCCCAATCCATTCTTCCTGCTTTCAGAAAAGGCCAGGCCTCCCATGGATATCAACGAAACATGGCATATCAAGTTGCAGTAAGACTAATCAACCTCCCCTCATGTTAAGGCTGGACAAGGCAACCCTATACAAAGAATATGATCCCAAAGAGTCAGCAAAAGAGTCAAAGATAGCCCCTATTCCACAGAAACTATTTTATTTCTCCTTTCCAGAGAGATTCAAGTATCCTGCTTGAGGCCTCCTTGTTACTAAGCTTCTCTGGGTCTGTGGTTTGTAGCATGGTTATCCTCCACTTTACAGCTAATTTTTGGGAGCAGTGAACCCCCAGATCCTGAATTTCTTGTAAACAACTTGTTTTTCTCTGCTCTGAGACAGCCTGAAGCTGCTCTGATCATGAGACCCTCAGGAGTTCCTGATGGCAGGAGAGTGGTTTCTGGTGGGTTTGGCTGGGGTGTGGCTATCAATTAAGGATCCCTATATAAGTGGCTCTGGTACACAATAAAGGGGACATTCTTGGGGCATTCTGGCTTCAAGGATGACCAGTGTCTCTGTCTGTCTCTGTGAGTCTTTGTGTGTTTCAATCTCCAGACCCTTGCCCGGTTCACAAACTGTATGGTGGCACATAGAGCATAGACGGGTGTGGTGTGCCGCAGCTAATATTCACTTAAAAGTGAGTACATACCATGTTTTTCTTTCTGGATCTGGGTTATGTCACTAGGGATGATTTTTTTCTAGTGCTGTCCCTTTGTCTGCAAATTTAGTGATGTAGTTGTTTTTAACAGCTGAGTAATACTCTATTGTGTAAACTTACCAATTTTTTTGTCCATTCTTTGGTTGAAGGATATCTAGGTTGTTCTCAGTTTCTGGTTCTAATATTATAATAGTTTTAAATAACATTTTCATTTAAACGTTCTTGTTTTTCTGTCTTGAAGGATTAATTTTCTCTCCACCAGAATTCATACTGCCTAACTCTACCTAATTTTATTTTTCAAAACCCAAAGTCAAACTTTTTGTTCCACAGTTTCAATGGAGAAATGGTAGGCAATGAGCAAGTTGTTGCAGGGGATTCCTACATGTTGACGATGCTGGGACTTCTGGAAGAGGAGGTAGAGGGACATCTCTTTTTAAGATTCTGACCTAGGGTAGATTTGGCAGGGATATTCTCAATGTAGATGGGGACAGGTCCTCATGATAATTCTACTGATGATATTCCCAATATAGACCTGGCCCCCACTGACTATCAAGGACAAATGCATCTCCTAGTGCTACCATTTATTTGCCACCTACTGTAGCTGTCACCTATTGAGCTCAGTGTAGCCTGGGCAAAGATTAGAAAGTGGCTCTTCCATCTTTGATGAGCTCTCTTTCTCAAACTTAAGAACAAAGGGTAGATGTTTTAATTCATTTCTGCCCTAAGCATGATGGTAATTCTAGATCATGCACCTCTCTCACCTAGTCTGGAACATTTTGGAGATACAAAGAATCAGAGACCTCAGAGGAAAGGCACACATTCTGAATGCCTTTTAGAGATTTTTAACGCCATCATAATTGTCTACTGAGTTATTTGTAGTATTATTTTAAAAGGATATTTATTTTTTAAGATTTTTTTTAATTTTATGTATATGAGTTCTCTATCTGTCTGTGTGCCTTTATACCAGAAGAAGGCATCAGATTCCATTATATATGGTTGTAAGCCACCATGAAGTTGCTGGGAATTGAACTCAGGACCTTTGGATGAGTAGCCAGTGCTCTTAACTACTGAGCCATCTCTCCAGCCATTGTAGGATACTTAGATACATTTGACAATTTGATCCAGGGCTAAAGATTTTTTGCTCACTCTTGAAAAAGTAGCAACATAAACGAAACAGCTTGAGCCCACTGCCAAGTGATCTGGGGTACTGCTGTCTTTGACCTAGGCAAATATTTATATTTTATGACCTACTTTTTGAAAACTTAGTTCTTCAAAATCTTTGTTCATGAGAATACTAAAACCTTTTATCTAATTACAAAATATTTAGCTAGCATAATTTTATCCTTTTCTGCTATAATTGCCCATATTTATGACAATGTGTTATGAGAGAGATTTCATTACCCATTAAAGCATGTATTGTGATAATCTTGTATCTTATAAGTAAATGTGCTCTAGCTCAGCCCTAGCTGGTATAATACATTTAGCCAAATGACTGATTCCTGAAAGTGTAAATATGTAGGGAAAGGCCGTTTGGCTTTGTTTATTTATACATCAGATAAACTGGTTTTTGACATTTGAAAAGAGGTAATATTTCTTTTTGTTTTTAAAATGCATTGTTCAGCTTCCAATAAACTGTCCTATGTAGTGAAGCATGAAAACATTGGCTTTGTAAATTTCACTGAGAGTGAGAGAACATGTTTCATGGCACTCCTGAAATTTAGGCAAATATGATTTACCTTCAAGCTTTGATAAAACCTTTGCCTCAATGTTTAATCGGAGGATTTCTAACTCTAAGGTAAATATAGTCTTGTATCAGGTAAGACCATATAAGAAAACAGTCAGGATAGTGCACAAAGTTCCGATAATCTGAGGATGAACTGTGTCCTAGTAAAATGAAAAAATCTCTTTATTTCTTTTAAAAGATTGTACTCTCCCTTGTGCATTGTACATGAATATTTTTTTGTATATGTGGTGTGTGTGTATGTGTGTGTGCGCGCGCACGCGTGCACTTGTGCATGTGCTGATGTCACGTGTCTTCTTTATTTGTAGAGACAGTGCCTTTAATTGTAGCAGAAGCCTTCCTATTCATATAGATTGGCTAGCCAACAAGCATGGGAATCGCCCTGTCTCTGCTTCCCCAACACTGTAAAGACTAGAGGACACCTGGTTTTTACTGGGTTTCAAGGATTAAACTCAGATCCTAATGTTTGTGAGGCAATCAGTCGATTGACTGAGTCATCTTCTCCTCCCACCAAAGTAGTACCTTTTAGTAGGAAACTAATAATTGAGTAATTTAGTATGGAGGAGAGTATGTCAGGATTGCTGTCAAAGTCCCCTTCCAAAGGTTCAAAGATACCTTGCAGAGAGACTCATTGCATTCTAGTACTAATGGGTTTTGGGATGTGCCTATATTTTGTTGGCTTTGAATTTATAAACTATTTAAGGAAGATGTTAAACTTTCAGGTTTTGGACTGCTATTGATATTTATGTTTATAGTTTATTCAGATGCAGAATACATAAAAGTATTGAATGTGGTCTGAACAATTGTCCCCCAAAGATGTCAATGCCTTCATAAAAGACCCTGTAAATATGTTATTTAATATAGCAACAAATCATTGAAAATGCAATTAATAAAAGGAGTTTGAGATGAGGAAAATTATCCTAGCATTTTTGAGAAGAAAAAACACAGCCACAAGAGTCCTTGTAGTAAGAAAGCAGAGAGGGCCAGAAATGAGTGGAGATGGAGCAAAGCCATGGTGTTTGCTTCAAGGCACTGGTGGGACTATTAGCCAATTGACTTAGGCTACCTCCATCCAGGAAGCAGACTTTCCTCCAATGAGAAGCTGTGGAGGAAATGAAATCCCTATAGATTCTCTTCAGATCTTCTTCTTTTTAATTGTTTTTATTGAGCTATATATTTTTCTCTGCTCCCCTCCCTCATCCCTCCCATTCTACCAGTTCCCAGAATCCCATGCTCCCAATTTACTCCGGAGATCTTGTCTTTTTTCTAATTCCCATGTAGATTAGATCCATGTTGTCTCTCTTAGGGTCCTCTTTGTTGTCTAGGTTCTCTGGGGTTTTTTTCTTTGCTTTATGTCTAAAAGCCACTTACAAGTGATTACATATTATATTTGTCTTTCTAGGTCTGGGTTACCTCACTCAATAATATGTTTTTTTAGATCTATCCGTTTGTCTGCAAATTTCAGGATGTAATTTTTCCCATTGTATAGTACTCCATTGTGCAAATGTACCACATTTTCTTTGTCCATTCTTTGGTCAATGGGCATTTAGGTTGTTTCCAGGTTCAGGCTATTTGTAATTGCCATCCATTTCAGACTTCTAATATCTAAAAATGTTTTATATACCTTGTCTTATTTTAGAACATGAAGTTTGTGGTAAAGTTATTATATAACAAAGCAATTTCACACAGTCCTTTGCAGTCAGGAGAGTTTGCTTTGAAAGGCAAACTGATTCAGTCACTTTGAGATGCTGTGTGCACACTCAGGTCAGAAGTGATTCTGTCACTAGGTGATGTTGTGCGCACTCAGGTCAGATGTACACACTTGGGTCAGAACTGATTCAGTCACTAGGCAATGTTGTGCACACACTCAGGTTTGTATTTGTCTGGGTTTACATGTGTGGGTTAACAGTTTCACTTTTATTACTTGTACTTTTTCATAACATTCAAGATGGCTGATATATCAATGTATGCTTTAAACACCAGGATGGCTTGGATGACTGTTCTACAAGTAATAAAATACCAATAATGTCACCTGGGTAGTAATGCTCAAGGAAATTGTTGGTGATGATTGAAAGAAAAGGAAATCTTTTCCTGACACAAACAGCTAAAGAACTTGGGAGTAATCTAGGACCACACCTCTCTAGTTAGTCTCTGTAATATATTTGTATATGTATGTGTGTAATCATGTATATTGTATATATTACATGTATTATATACATATATTATCTACTCAGTGATGTAGGAGGGTCATCTGTCTGTATGTTACCTTCATTGGTTAATAAAGAAACTGCCTTGGACTTTTGATAGGCCAGCCCTTACGTGGGTGGAGTAGACAGAACAGAATGCTGGGA
>LOJH01055732.1:0-11819 GCA_001685095.1 Ellobius talpinus | reverse complement strand
GACAATGAGGGCTGACTGAGAAGCCAAGGACAATGGCACTGAGTTTTGATTTTGGTGCATGGACTGGCCTTGTGGGAGCCTAGTCTGTCTGGATGCTCACCTTCCTAACCAGCTTTTCAAAGCAAAAGTTTTCATAAAATTATCTTATAGATAGTCTATATTTAATTGGAGTCAGTTGTAGTAGCAACCTTTTTATATCTAATTTGAACTTGTATCCTCTCCTTCACTGTTTTGCTCAGATTGGGGAAGGGCATGCCATTCTTAAACTTAGTTTCTAAGAACCAATTCTTTACTTGTTCAATTTTAGGTACTGTTCTCTTAATTTCTGTTTAATTAAATTCTTTCTTAATCTTTATTATTTTTTCCCATCTTCCATGATTAGGACTGACTACTTGCTGTTTTTCAAGAGCCTTGAGGTACATCATTATGTTATTTATTCAATATCTCTCAGATTGTTTTATATGAGCATTTATCACTGTAAACATTCCTCTACTAAGGTCTAAGGAATATTATTTGAAATTTGTTGGGAAAAGGATGGACTTAGAATGTGTAATTATAAGTGGATATAAAAAATCTCAAAACCCCGAAAAATGTATGTTCTACCCATATGTGCCATTTACAATAGTAAATCATCATAAAATATGTGTATGTGTTTAGAGTATAACAGCAAAACAGAAGAGCTGCTAAATATTAGGGGAGAAAGAAGCACTGAATGCAGGTTACCGACATGAGTTATGTAAGAGGCTAGAAAATTAACTATTTTTCTAAGACTATTTCTGTTATTTAATTTTTATTTTCAGTAATAGGTAAGTACATAAAAATATATTTGATATTTAATATGTAATCAAATATGAATTCTACAGCTTGAGAATAATTATTCTGATTATATAGAAGTTTCTTGAAATGTATAAACCTTGGCTATAGTTCATTTCAGTTTATGATGATTATTTTATTTGCATGTATTTTTAATAAAGTTTATGAAAATTTAAAACCAGAGAATGAAGGGGGAGAGGGAAGATATGTAATAGGAACAAAATAATATATATTATAAGTAACAATAGTGTGAATAAGAAATTTATACACTGTAAATATCATGCCAACTAAATTCAATAATTACATTTCATAAACATGTTGCAAATAAAACAACTAGCTGTTCTCAGTGTGAATATAAATATAAGTCCTTACATCTAGTTAAGAATTCCTTTTTATATAATCATTTACTTTATAGAAATGTTTTCTATTTTGTTTCTTTCCTTTTAAAATCTGAGATTCCATCATTACATGAATGACTATTATGAATGTACTAGTATTGCCTTATATAATATTTATACTGTTTTCATACCCAAAGCATGATTATTATGCCAATGGAATAGTTCCATGACTTGAATATAGGAGCTTGAAACATAAACTGATAAATTTCATATTTGAGGATTTTGAATGTATATGTCATAAATGGTCTCCCCTCATTAAATGAGTTAATGTTTTCTAAAGGAAGTACCACACCACAATCTAGCAGCTCCTTCACATCCTGCCATGTGAGGATGCAGCCATCATCTCGTTCCTCATTACCACATAACTGCACAGCAGCAAAGCTTCATGGAAGGCAACCCACTCACTGTATTTTGGATCTGTATGTGCTCTGTGCTTTGACTTTCATATCTCTAGTACTATGGGAAATAAATGTCTGTTCTTTATACATTACTCAGTCAATGCAAAACAAATACATTGAGATGTCATATGATAAACAAAGTAACAACGTAGAACATAAAACCCTAGTACCTAGAAGACTAAGGAATAAGAGTTAAAGTCTCAGGACAGCTTGGCTTATGTAATGAGTTACAACAGCATGGATTATTTATGCCCTTTCTTAAACACCAAATAACTAACTATATAAGCTTCTAAAAACAGACTACTTTGCTCTCTATTTCAACCCATCCAAAACAATTCAGAAGTCTATGACAAAATGATAAGATTCATTCTGTTTATTTATGGTTTTAAGAAACTAATATTTTCTTTGACCAACTGAAAAGATCAACAGGAATCTGGATTACTTTGGAAATATGAAGCGATATTATACCTGGAACTTAGAATTGTGTTTGGTATGCTACTGTTCTAAGCAGCATTACCTATAGATGCGGGATTTATCCCTTCAATCTGTTTTTGTTTTTGTTTTCTTTTTATTGGGTTACTGTAGCAAGACTAATAAAAACCCAAAGACAGATATTGGGGCTCAAGCTGAGAGAACAGAGAAGCAAAGCAGCCAACCACTAGAGAGCTCTTACCACTAAGAAATCTTCAGACTGAAAAGAGAGCAAATTTCTGTTTCATCCTGCCTTGTATTCCTCTCCATGGCCTCTATGGCTGCTGCGTGGCTGCAGGATTTTAAGGTGTGGGTTGCCATGATCTGGACTGCATGACTGACTGGTGTGGTTAGCTTTGCACTCTGATCTTCAGGCAAGCTTTATTTGTTAGATCATAAGCAAAATATCACTATGAGTTACAGATAGTAAGGATCTACATTACTTTATTTGAACAACCTTCATTTGATTTCACACCTTAATTTTCTTATTCACCCTACCCTGCTCCTTGATAAAAGCTTTCCATCCACAATGTCTTCCCTCCTAAATTTCCTCTTACCTACTAAATTTCTTGATGAAAGTATGCTGAATTTCATCAATCTTGTTGAAGCACATAAGTCTGGTATAGATTAAATGAGAAATAGCACACCTTTTTCTCATTTAGGTGTCAATGCAAGACAAAACAAGAAACAAGATTTATAAGATTTTTCTATATATGAAAAATATTGTAGTTGCAATATACATGCCATTTTACATTTTGAAAAATATGTAACTTGTTAAACATACAAGAGAAACCACATTTTATTTGCTTTCTGTCTTTATAAGTTTTCAAGATTGAGTTGGAATTCAGACAAAAAGCACACAAATCTGCAGAACCTTGACTACTGCATCAAAAAATCAAACCACAGTCCTTCACACTTTCTCATTTCTCTTCTATAACTTACAGTACCTAACAGGAGTTTGCTTGCTATAAAGTATAGTCAATAAATTCTTTTTTATGACAATTTTTTATTGATTTTGTTGAGCTATACATTTTTCTCTGCTCCCCTTCCTGCCTCTCCTCTCCCCTTCAACCCGTTCCCATGGTCCCCATGCTCCCAATTTACTCAGGAGATCTTGTCTTTTTCAACTTTCCATGTAGATTAGATTCATGTGTATCTTAGGGTCCTCTTTGTTGTCTATCTTCTTTGGGATTGTGATTTGTGGGCTGTTTTTCTTTGCTTTGCATTTAAACACCACTTATGAGTGACTACATATCAGAATTGTCTTTCTGTGTCTGGGTTACCTCACCCAATATGATGTTTTCTAGCTCCATCCATTTACCTGCAAATTTTAAGATTTCATCATTTTTTCCCTCTGTGTAGTACTCCTTTGTGTAAATGTACCACATATTTCTTATCCATTCTTTGGTGGAGGGGCATTTAGGTTGTTTCCAGGTTCTGTCTATGACAAACAAAGCTTTTATGAACAAAGCTGAGCACATGTCCTTTAGGTACAATTGAGCATCCTTTGGGTATATGCTCAAAAGTGTTATTGCTGAGTCTTGAGAAAAGTTGTTTCCTAATTTTCTAAGAAATAGTCATACTGTTATCCCAAGGAGCTGTACCAGCTTGCACTCCCACCAGCAATGCAGAAGTATCCAGCTAGAAATGCAAGATTTCTTATCATAAGTAATCACTTCTTAATCTTAGCATTTTAAATATAATTTTAATTAAAACATACAGATTAGTAAATGGTTAAATTTAAATAATCAAATCATACAGAATTCTAACCTATCTTTGTGAAGTATAATTTAATTTAATATGGTTTAATATTTTTATTATTATGCAAAATATTTATTATTAATATTCAAATGATAATTGAGTTCGAAGATTTCATTGAATTACTAAACTTAACACCTCTTCTTTAAGTGTACCAGTTCTTCATATGTATATATATATGAGAAATGGAGTATTGCATGTAAAAGACAAATATTGCTTTAAATTCTGAATATAAAAATGCTCATGTACATGCCTATATTAGTATTTGCTCAAATATATATATATATATAATTTTATGTGCACCTGCAATCTGTGTCTTCTCTCATCAATGAAGACAAGTGAAAAAATAAATAACTACATGTCCACAAGGCAACATGATAATCATTCTTTGAAACTCACTTCCAAACTGGGTGTGGTAGAATATAACTGTGATCCCAGCAATCGATAAGCAGAGGCAGGCAAATCTCTGTGAAATTCAGGTCAACCTAGTCTACAAAGCAAGTGCCTCAGCAGGGAGGACTGTTTCACAGAGAAACCTTCTCTCAAAAATCAGAAACTCACAACTTCTTAAAGTGCAGAGTATAAGTGCGTGTAGAATATTTCACCACAAAAGAGATGTCTACACTGCAATCCCTTCACACCAAGCTCATGCCCCATCATGGAAGATAAAGTAGAAACAATGTAATAACAAGAGTTTGGAGATGATCAAATCAAATCAATGTCTTCTGGAAATAACAAGACCATTGCTCACATGAACCAGCTATGTTTGCTTGCACAAAACCAAGACAATCAACATTTCACCATGGAGCAGAAGTAGGCTCATGAACTCCATTCATATCTGAGGAACAATTCATAGGTAATGGTTTCTGGGAAAGAGAGGGCCAATTTTTATTAAGGATGTGGTTCCTGGTAGATGGACTATTAATGATCAAGAGGATTGGTTTACAACTGTGAGGATGTAGACAGCACTAATTGGACTTGTTGGTTGTTATATATAATAGAAATGTGGAAGTCAATGTAAAAGTCCAAGAAAAGAGTTAGTTCTTTGAAACTATTAAAAATATTGATAAATCATTAGCCAAACTAACTATATGAAAGAGAAAGAAGACTCAGATGAATTAAATAATTTGTGCAAAGAAATATTACAATAGATATCAACAAAATTCAAAAACTTTATTAGTAGACACCTTAAAACATAAACCACCAAATTGTAAAACCTAAAAGATAAAAAAATAAGTCATATAGGCTAAATTATAACAACCAATGAAATTGAAATGAAGATAGATGCAAAGATTCTCAAAAGGTACTTTCAAGCTGAATGCAAGACACCTAAAACTAATAAAAGACAAATACTTCCTAAACTGAAACATAAAATATGTATATCTCTACGCATATTGGTGTATATCATAGAACCATTTTAAATGTCACTAAATATAGAAGAAAATACATATGGAACAATGTAACAAAATAGAATATACACAAATATACTTACACAGATAAAGCAACCACAATTTTGACAAAATTTGCAAAACTCACTGGAGAAAATTATGAAACAAATTGATTGAGGAAAACTGTTTATACAACTGTGAGAGAATGACCTAGACCCTCATCTCCCAACACACACACACACACACACACACACAAACACACACACACACACTTATATATAACCTGAAAACCTTCAAAGGGTTCAAAAGCCTTAATAAATAAACTGAAACTGAAACCCCCTGTGGATAAACAATTCATGCCCTAGAAATGTGTAAGAATAAGAATAAATCTAGACTCTCTTAATTAGTATGTGGCCACTTGGAAAATAAGGCAAATAATTGATGAATAGGATTTATCAAGTTAAAATGTTTGTGTATTAATAAAGAACACTGCTAAATAAGTGAAAGTCAAGCTTACAAGATGGTAGACAAATGTTTGACATTCACACATTCAGCAAAGGATTACTGCATAAAACATGCTAACAACTCAGGAAAACAACCACAAACCCAAGATTGCAGTCAACACAATAGAGAAGGAAATTGAACAGAAAATATTCATTGTTAATGTAAATGGCCATAAGTATTTTAGGAAGTGGGCAACATTCATGGCCATCAAATAAACGTGAATCAAAATTACTTCAAAATTCTATTTTGCCCTTGTCAGAGTGGCTGTCATAGAAAAGAACAATCAGCTGAAAACAAATACTGGCATGAGTGTGGAGAAAGAGTGCTCATTATTGTTCACTACGTCTGTCAGTGTAAACTGGTACAGCAATAATGGGAAATCTAAACTTAAATTCTTTACAATCTAAATGGAATTGCACTAGTACTCATCAGTATCACTACTGAGTGCATATCAAATACTCCTATATTCTTTCAGAGATGCCCAAATATCCATGCCCATTGCTCATCTGTTGTTTGTTGTTTTTACTCTTTGTTGTTTGTCTCTTTTGGTGGGTTCGCCACTGGGCATCCATGATACTCATGAAGGCTTTTTCATACTTATAAATGTGTGGTTTCAGATTGGCTTATTTCTAGCCAGTTTTTCTTAAATTATTCCATCTATCTTTTACCTCTGGGATTTTTCCTTTTCTTCTCTAGTCTTAATTTTACCTTTGCTCTGTGGTTGTCAGGGTAGATGGCCTCTTCTTTTCTCTTGTTAATCTCCCTTGCTTCCTTTTTCGTTTGTTTGTTTGTTTTGTTTTTTGAGGCAAGATTTCTCTGTGTAGCTTTGGTGCCTGTCCTGGAACTAGCTGTTGTAGAATAGGTTGGTCTCAACCTTACAAAAATGCACCTTCCTCTGCCTCCTGAGTGCTGGGATTAAAAGCCTATGCCACTACTGCCTAGCTTTCTTTTTTGTTTCTTCAAGATCTCATCTCCTATTTATTCTCTGTGCCTGTCAACCTTGCCTACCCTTTCTCCTGCCTTGCTATTGGAGCTTCAGCTGTATATTAGACCAATCAATTGTTTTAGACAGGCAAAGTAACAAAGCTTCACAGAGTTAAACAAATTCAACATAAAAAAATACAACACATTAGCCAGGCGGTGTGGCACACGCTTTTAATCCCAGCACTCAGGAGGCATAGGCAGGTGGATCTCTGTGAGTTTAAGGCCTGCCCAGTCTACAAGAGTTAGTTCCAGGACAGGCCCCAAAGCTACAGAGAAACCCTGTCTTAAAAAAAAAAATCTTTGCATCATTAAACAAATGTTAAACAGCATACACAAATATAACATATCTTAAAATAATATTCTGCAACACTCTGCTAATCACAGTAAAAAGGAATCTGCTTACATGTCCATCAATATAGGAATAGAAATGTGATACATATATACAATAAAATTTTATTCAATTGTAAAATAAAAGAATATCAGTAGGGCGGTGGTGGTGCACGCCTTTAATCCCAGCACTTGGGAGGCAGAGGCAGAGTGGATCTTTGTGAGTTTGAGACCAGACCAGCCTGTTCTACAAGAGCTTTTTCCAGGACAGGCTCCAAAGCTACAGAGAAACCCTGTCTCAAAAAAAAAAGAACATCACAAAATCTGTAGAACAACAAATGGAACTTGGAAATATTTTGCTGCATGAGTCAATCCATGTTCAGTATGTTCTCTGTCATGTGTGCATTCTAGCTTCAAAGTTACAGATTTTTTATGTTTAAGTTGTACTGAATGTCTTTAAATACAATAAAGTTAGAAATTTGTCACAAGAAAGAGGAAGACAGGGAGGGAGATAGACTTCTGTGATATGAAACTAGAGGGAGGGAGCACTGCGGTGAAAAGGTTTGAAATGGAGACAGGGTATAAGTGTGGGTTAGAAGAGGGCCTGAGTGAGTTAAACCAAACTAAAGATGTACAAAAAAATTATTTACTTTAAGCTATTAAAAATAATATTTAAAAATATAAAAATTTTAACACAAGCACACTACATGGATGGATAATTCTGATCTCAGAAGACAATCTATTTCGGTTTCATGTGTGTAGATTACCTTTCCCTGAGATTTTAGTGAATGGAGGTCTCAGAGAAACACACAACAATATAAATGTGTACCATTGTTCTTGAGTGTTCACCAGAACAGGAAGGCAAAAACCTGTTGTTGATGGCATGCATTTTGATTGTAGGATATTAAAGAAATGAAGTTGGAACCGTATTGGAGACAATCTGATGGCCTGCTTTTCGCTCTCAGAGAGGGCAGTGTATGCTGCTGGGAAACAAAACATATTTATTGCCAGTCTTACCCAGATGTGCATGCTGCATGCCAATACTAACATGATGCCAGGAAATATGGGCCCACTATGCAATAATAAAAGATAACTCCTACTAAATGGATAATTAACCAACCAGTTTTTGACCAGATTTGAGGGCTAGTTCATTGGAAGAAAATCCTGCCTGCACTGTACACTTGTTCAGAGGACAGAGGCCCTCAAAAGAGGGGCACTACTGATATTTTGCTAAATAGATATGTTGTCTAATGGCCAATGAAATATTTATGTTTACACCCACATATTGCTTCTTTCAGTCTTAATAAAAGGACTCTCTTTATACAGCTGGTTCAGGGAATGCAGAAACTCACAACCAGCCTAAATTATGAGATCATTTGATTGTTGACTATTGTATCCTTATGGGAGGAGCTACATCACTTTCTCCAAGACTTACAATACATGATGTCAGAGAAGACAGAAAGAATACAACAGGCATAGGACTGAAGAGCAGAGTGAAACACTGTCATTTGCACATGGCATAGCTATTATACTCATGAAGTCATAGTAGTTGTACAGGCCTATACAAGACCTGCACAAGACCGCCCCTTCTGATAATCCTTCATGGAAAAGCTAAAAAGACTCCACCTCTCTGTGAGAAGCTAGGAACAAGTAAGTGTTTCTGGGGGAGGGGAAATAATATTTCTTATTGTTATAGCCATTGGCATGTTTTGTTTGCTCAAAGAAATAACCATACTAATGTAAGCAACACTAATAAAATTCAGTGGGTCACACACATAACAAATAAATAATAGAAAATATATGAAGGTAGAAAAATGATCTGTCTAGAAGAGGTTTCTACGGCAGCAGAAATAGGATAGGAGAAGATCGTGGGATAAAAATAAGAAAAATTTTCTGTGCCTCTGTGTGAAGTTATGAAACAAAATATTTTTTGAAAGTTTACCAATAACAAATTGAATTTCTATTAATAGGATTCAATTTATTTTGTAAATTGTCTCCTTTTTAAGATTATAATATAATTACATAAAGTCCCCCTCCACTTTATTTTTTCAAACCCTTCCATGTACATTTCCTTATTCTTCATGAATTCATGGCTTCTGTCTTTCTTAATTTTTTTGTGTGAATGTCTGTGCATGTGTGTGTGCATTTTCCTAAATACATACATACAACTTTCTCAGGCTTAATATCATTACTTGGATTTAAGACTCACTTTCCGGGAGCGATATCATCCCAGAACTAGTACAGTTGCAGACTTTGGAGGAGAACCCACAACTACTATTTTACCAAACAAGCACAACCCTTAATCACATTCTAAAACTTTTCCTTATACTCACAGCTAACAGCAGTATTCTGATTATTTGTCCTTATACCTGAAGATATGGACAGTCTTCACCTGAATTCAAAGAAACTTCTCTTTGCAACAAAGCCCACTACAGGAAACCAAAACCAATCAAAATTGAGAGTTCTGGAACTCAATTTCAAAGGATATATCTACAATGTAAATCCCTAAGCAAAGGTCCAGAAATCATTTCAAAAATAGGGGCAGAAAATATTTTAAGGGCCAGAGAATCAGGGAGATTGCTGTCAGATTTTGTCTGCTATAAATGTTGGAAGCTGCTCACATAATGTCTCACTGATATGACTGCAAATACAACAATAGATATGCTAACATGGATTTTATGGGTTGGTGGTCTCAATCATAAACAAAATAGCAGAGACAATTAACAAATATAGAGAGCAGAAGAAACATATTAATCCAGGAAAGTGCACAGCAATTACCAATTGCTCAGCTGTGAAACAAAGCTTTCTTATTTTAAAATGAGGTGGAGTAGACTGGAAATAAAAGCAATTTAAAAAAAATATTATAATCTCATCACCTAGAAATAAAAGTCAAAAATATAGATATGGGTGTTTAAATCAGAGTATCCATAGAAGTCAAGAAACTTACAGGGATTCATGTTGCAAAGTAGAATACAAGGAAAGTAGAATAAAATGCAAGTATAATGAAAGGGGTGTGGAAAAGGCAGGGTTAACTGGTGTGGGGACTGGGAGGGCAGGGTACAATAGTGAGTATGGAGAAAGAACAATTAACAATTTAGACCTTTGAAAATACAATATGAAACTCCTATGATAGAAACTCACTAATATTCAGTGTGTATACATACATATACATAAAAGTGATTTAGATGGAGTTATCCCACAACAAAAGATCATGATTGTGACAGACACCACAGATGAAAAGCATTGTGCCAAGTACTGTTTACCCTTTTTTCAGTTGTTGGTCAGTGAGGTTCTATGAACTTCCAAGCACTCCAGCTATTCGCATTATCTTTAGTTACCCTGAATAACTTGATGATTAGATAGATCATTTCGCTAATCTGGAAGCCTGATCCTGACTGGCTAAAGTTCCTAGTGTTTAAAGATGCAAAGACTGCTTCCAGAGAAATCAACAGTAACAGGTAATCAACAGTCTTATCAGGCTGCATACCCTGCTAGTTTCATTAATAACTGACCTGACAAGTCAAGGCCACTGGTAGATTAGTGTCATAATGTCATATCAGCAATCAACAACTGTCTGCTTTGGTTTAAAGTCTGTTCAACAAGGTGGACCTCAACCCTAGTACTGTTAATTGCACAAAATATTACTGACTGTCATAGGCCTTAAGGAAGAATGCACTGCTAATGTTATGTTAAGCAGGTATAATAGTAAAATGTCCCCCAAGTTTTTATTTTCAAATCCAAAGATAAGTGAACCTGTTACCCTCATCAGAGAAGCTTCATGTCATAGTAGCTATTGACTAATACATAGTATGGAGGCCCAAAGATGTGAACCTATTTTCACCTTTTAGGAAGGTCAGAAAGCTTCTGCTTGCTCAATGTTGTTGACAACAACTATGGTTACACACCCTGACCTAGGGTGTGGTTACTTGGTGTTTTGAAGGTTAACAGGGCCTATGAGGGTAGATCCACTCCACCCTAACCAAAGATTATTTCTTATTTCTGTTCCTTCAAGATTATTGTCTGTTTCTACCTTAAACAAAGGCCCCTCCTTGATTTAGATCAGCTAGTTCTGCTCCCTCAAGGTTATTGTCAATAGGTGTGGCTAATATCCAGACCTTGTAGTTCAGGTATTGAGAAGTAGATCTGTTTCTACTTCAAACAGAATTCTAAGGATCCAACTAAGTTCTTACTCCCTTAGGGAGATAACAATAGATTCTACCCAGGGAGTCGTCTACCTACAGCATATTTTGGTCTAGGGTGTGAGCATTACTTGTCTTTTTCTAGCAACAGAATGTTTAAGAATATAGCCTACAATTTTCAACTGGTGTGTTCATTCCTTGTATCATATTAATGCAGTTTTTTATCTTTTGGGGTCAGCATATTTAATCAAATGGAAATTAAATGTGGGTAATTTTAGTATTCACTGCAACTCCCTCCTGATAATATCATATGTTTCTATTTATTATTTTTACTCACATCTTCATTTTCTTTACTTATTTTTCTAATCCCCATAACCCTATCCTGGTATATTTATTGAAGCTGGTCTCCAACAACATAGACCCATAACTGGTCAACCTGTAGAGAACTAGAGACTATTTAGTTCTCAACACTAAATGAGACATTTATTTGACACCTCCCACTCTTCAATTCTCAATGATAATTGCAGAAGGGACTGAAATATTGTTGGTGCGGGAGAATTGTCTGTAATCTGTCAATCATGTTTAAAATAAATGCTGATTGGCCAGGCAGGAAGTATAGGCAGGAAAACCAGACAGAAA
>LOJH01055730.1:0-11572 GCA_001685095.1 Ellobius talpinus | reverse complement strand
ATGTAAGAAAGAGTTAATAAGAAGCCTGAGATAATAGGCCAACCAGGTTATAATTAATGTAGACCTCTGTGTGTTTCTTTGGATCAAGCAGGGCAGAAACTTAAGTCAACACACACACACACACAGACACAGACACACACAGACACACACACACAGACACACACACACAATGGCTAGAAAGGGAGCTGGATGATATAATGACCTATTTCATCTGTAATTTTAGTGAATATCATAAATAATGAATAAAACCCAACTGAAAGTGCTCTTTTATTATCTTTCTGATGTGGTATGATCCAAAGGTTGACCCTGAAATAGAAGAGCCTCTTTAGATGTACCAGGAACTGGAACAAAGCTGGGGATCTGGACCTTGGTCCTAAGCTCTTAAAGGGAATATTGCACATTACTCCCCCGGAAACAGAGAAAATTCTACTGTGAGATCATCTGGCACTAAAGTAGTCAGAAGATGACTGAGATCAAAGGAATCTACCTGAAGATTCAGGTTCCACTCGGGGGCATCTGGGGTACCTAGTCGGCAGTACTAAGCTGTGCAAGAAGAACCTTCTCCCTTGGGCAGGATGCAGGAAGAGGGCAGAGGTCTCACTGCTGATGTTCATGACAAGGAAGCAGGTGATCCTGTCACTATATTGAGATCACAGGATAGAGCCAGACACAAGTCATTCTCCTAAAAAATTTTCAAACTCATATCAAACACCTGAAAACTAGCGATGCAAGTACTGTGGGAACTACATAACTAACTGTCAGATTAGATATCATCTGGTCAGAAGTGAGATTCTTTCCAATAGAACAAGGTCTCTAGGAAGCTCCCTTAAGGGCTTAGCCTCTCAGGAAGGCACTGTACCACCCTTGACTGAGGTTGTTTATGACCGTTGCCCCGTGAGAATTTGTACTCAAACTGATGCTTACTTCCGGCCTTACCTAACTGAACCAAGAAGGCCTCTCCTAGTAGCTCGTAGTTTCTTAAGGTGTGATCTCGGTCCTGGGGACTCAGCAGCCACGCAGATACCCTGTTATGGCAATCGGCTGCTGTGTGCTGAAGGCGGGCTGGCAGATCCAAGCACCCATTCTCTGTAGGAGTGGGCAGCTGGAAGGAAAGGTTCGCAATCTTTCACACCTTTGACGGGAGCACAGAGTATCTATTAGAAGCCATTTCATCATCTGCAGCTGTCATACCCAAACTACCCCCTTTGAAGAGCCAATCTGTTCCCTTGCCAGATCAATGTTCTTATCCGTAGCCATGTGGACCACCAGCGACAGCCAGCAACAAGGTAACACAATTCAATTTCAGAAAGAAAAGAAACATCTTACATTCAAACATTTATTGTACAAGTGCGAAAGTGTCCTGATTGAAACGAACTGAGGCTCAGAGACTATAACTTAGAAATCACTTTACCGTGCTGAAACAATGTGACAGATGGAAATAATATAGGTTTGGAGACAGACAAAGGCAGCTTTGTTCAGACTTGCAAAATTTAGCGCCCCCACCCCACCCAGGCTGCAGCCATTACTGTATTGTGGTGGTGATGGTCGTCAGCATGCAGAGATCTTCGCTAACCAAGTGGGTGGAATGTTTCATGCCTTCTGAGCTCCAGCGTGTCACCTGAACAGACTAAGGCAGCTTTGTTTACCCACTCCACCCTTCTGGCTTCTTCAGATGGGTAGTGCCTTGGTCCCCACACACATTTCCAGGTGCCTGTCATTAGAGCATCAACCACAAGAATATGACCTTTGGTTGGTTTGTGGTTGTTGTTTTGCTTTATTTACTTGAATTGGTACAAACACAGATTTCTAGGTATTGAGATACTCTTGTGTTGTAAAGAAACTGGGCTCTGAGTTAGATGGATCTTATTTCAATATTCTGTCAGTATATTTGTTCATAAAGCAAAACGCTATCGAGAGTGCTTGAAGCAAGGCAAGTTTTTCAGATGAGAAAACCCAAAAATAGGGGGCAGAAAGCAATTTGTCCCATTCTCTGATTCTTGAACATGAGGGTGTGAGAGAAGGGCTGGCTGTTCCCTGCATCTGAACCTTCTTTTCCCTGCTTATATAGCCACACAGTGTTCCCACTTTCTTTCCGGTAGACCGTAGTCCTATGACCAAGCTTGGCCAGAGGAATTTTAACAGAAGCCATGGGCTCACTTCAAAGCCCAGAGCAGAGTGATCACTCATGAACCGTACCCTGTGCTCCCTCCTCTTCCATTGCCTTCAGATCAATGATGGCAGTGTTAGAAGCCATGTGATGAAGGTAGGGAAGGAATTGGGTCCTTGTTTCACAATTTGGAAGAAGATGGTCCACCATTCAGGAACACATGTGCCAGACTTTACCCAAGAAAAAAAGAAATCTTTTTTTACTTGTTAGAACAATTCATGTAGTTTGGGGCTTATTTACTACAACAGCAAATATTGACAGAAATAACACAGTATGTTTTGCAGCCATAAAGATGAAAGGTGCTTTCTCAAGATTCCCATGAAGTTTAGAATATTGCTTTTCACTGACATCCACGTTTGTTATCTAAAAAGACAAAAATGTAAACCAAGTTTTTATGAAATCATATATGGTTTCTATTTTCCTTGTGCAGTTTGAAAGCATCCTGTTTTGGAGTATTTTTTTTTATTAGAAGTAAAGCCACACAATGAAAACTCTCCTTTTGATAAGGAGAAAGGAGAAAAATCCAGGGACCAAGTCATTGGAGAAAATAAAATGAATAAAAAAAATTCTGCTATCATGAAGCCAATATTCTAGTCATATACATGGATTTAACTGATTGGTATTGATTTTGAAATCTTATATATAATAAATATATATTTATGTTATAACCTGTAGAACATATGTGTGTCACAGTAAGTTCAAGAATATGCATAAGTGCTTTCTATAGACTAGAGCATCATGAATGGAAGGAGGAGGGCAGCTTCCTCAGATACAACTCCTACTTTTTATGAGAACTATTTCTGGGCATCTGCTTGCTCAAACAACAACAAGTGAACTTCGCATATCCATAGACATTACACCTTCCGGTGGATGCACTTACAAAAGCTGGGTCAATAATTATCCCTCAGTACTGATTCCAAGGATTTCTAGACTACTAACTCCTGTGTTCCTTTATGCATCAATAATTTAGCAATACATCTCTTCCTACTAAAGGAAAAAAATAATTTTCAGATATACAGATTTTAGTTAACCCCACTATCAAAAGCAATTTTTCCATTAAGTACTTAAAATGTTCCCAAGTACTCTTGATCTTTTCCTGGGATCAAGAAGGGTATTATAGAAATTGACAATCATGAATCAACACAATAGGGCCAATACTCACAATTTTGCCCTGCCTAGTGTGCCTATGAGCTGCTTCCTTGGTTGACAAAGAGCTACCAAGTCATCACGGACTACAACTCCAGATGCCCAGCCCCTGTCTTAAAGCACAGTGATCCCCGTAGTTCCCTGCTCTGAGTAGGGAGAGTCGTTCTCTTAAGGTTCACATTTCTTCAGATATGTGAGAGTAACATGAGAGCAAGTCTTTCATCGACTGATCATTCTTGTTCTCAGGAGGAAAGGGAAGATGTGAGTATCTCTTTAAAACTCTGTTTTAATCTCTTAAACACTAAAGTTGTGTTTTAAAACTTCATGAGTTGGCTATTAAGTTTAAAGAGACTCTGAAAAAAAATTAAGTCCTTATTTAATTTCTTAAACGTTAAACATGTTTAAAGTTCAAGCATCGTTCTGAGCCTGGGAATGGAGGGTGAGAACTTGGTGGAATTTGCCCATGCGTCCAGTGCTCACAGAGGAAGGAAAATGGCTATAAGTCCCGGCCACCACTGCCCCCTGCCATGCTCTGCCATGCTCTCGGTGCGTGACAGGCTTCAGTCACTGTCATAAAATACCTGATAAAATTAAAGGAGAAAAATGGTTTCAGAGGATTAATTCATGGCCACTTATCCCTGTTATATCTGGGTCTCTGGCAAGTCAAAACACCACGGCAGAATGCCCATGGCCAAGCAAAACCCCATCTTCCCATCTGCTTAGTCCCTGTGTCATTCTGTGAGGATTGGAACAGATCCCGATGGGGAAGAGGGAAAGAGGCCCTGTGTAAGAAGCTAGAAACACTAGAAAATGCAAATTGAGAACAGTCAATAATGCTTTGTGCCTGGCTGCGGCCTTTCAAATTTGAGAAAATGAAGAAGCATGTAGAGGTACTTTAGGAATAATTCATCTTCCAAGGACAGAGATTTATGGCAGTTACCTTTCTAGTGTGTTCCTTCCCCCTGCCTCTCTGAAACTGATCGTCACATGTTCCTTCTCCTGTGTCATTAACTGTTCTGTGCAAACATTATTTGTTCTGATCCTGTGTGGACATGTCATAATTTTCCAAACCTCTCACTATTATTAGACACTTTGATTGCTTCTAAAATTTAGCTACTATGAATAGCTGATGATGAATGTCATCATGCATAACCTTTTTATGCAGTTCTCATAACTTTATGAGGATGTATTTTTACAAGGAGAATTGCCAAACCCAATCATACAAATCTCCACGGGTCTTGGAAACTACTGAACGGTCTCTTCCTAGATAGCGATCCATGCTCTACCTACCATTCCTATTCAAATTCATGAAAGTATTTTTTCAACATACTTTGCAAAATGAAATGTGATGATTTTGAAAACCTTTCCTGATTTGGTAAAAAGAAAATAACATTTTGCTGTTTCTATTTTCTTTGATTTCTAATGAGGTGGGAAAAAAGATGATTTCTTCTTTGGCAGACAGACTATTTTTAAATTTGTATTTAATTTTTAATATATTTTATACTGACATGTTTTCTATGCTTTCATGCAGGCTTCCACTTTTACTTGTTATATTTATGTTATTTTATATTCTTCTTATATTCCAATCCAGTGTATTTATAGTAGAAAGTAATTGAGTATCATATGTGGAGTTTGTAATCCATCACTTGACTTAATGCTAATTCATGCTAAAATTGTTTCAGTTCATTGTGAAGGGATTTGTAGTAGACAATAAAGTATTATGGAAATTATGTCTGTTTAGTTCTTACCTTTCAAATAATTCAGCTTCTTAATTCTGTTTCATTATGTCAGCATCTTCTCTCCCAAATTGTGCCAACTTTATTGAGCTTAGGATTTGGAATTGCTTTAAGGTACAGGTTCTTTTTCATATTAAGAAGGAGCATTGTTTGCCCAATTTTACTATAATTCTTTTCAATGTAGATGTTAAATTTTACAGTGTACTGACATGTTCATATAGCCTTCCTTATCCTTATTTTATTTTTAATTATATTCATGTGTGTCAGTGTGTGCATGTGAGTGCAGGTGCCTGTAGAAGCCAGAAGAGGGCGTTGATTCTTTGGAACTGGAGTTATAAGCAATTGGGAACAGCCCCATGGGGGCGCTAGGAACCTCATTCCTCTGCAAGGGAAGAGAGTGCTCTCAATGGCCCAGTCACATCTCCAGTCCCCACAGTTCTTGTTCTGATTGTTTGAGAGATGTAGCACTTTAATAAATGTTTATTCTTTTATTCAGGAATGTACTCTCCTATGTGAAGGACAGCAAGGGTCATATCTGTTCTCTAGCATAGTCTTTACTTTATGTAACAATGTTTTATTTAAGTTTTGTATTTACATTCACAGAAGAGGTGGTGCCTACAGTCTAATTTTACAAATTATAGATAAGATTTTATATTACAGTTACATTAACTTTTTAGAAGAATCAGTACAAGCTCAATAATTTCTCTTTACAGGTTACACTCCTTTTGAAAATTTGATACATTCATCAATGAGACTATTTTCTCCTGAAAGTTTTATATCACGGATAAAACCATTTCATAATTATTTTTTCAAATTTTTTCCCATATATTTCATCCACTCGAAATTTCCATTTCTTCCTCTGTAAGCCTTGGATAATTGTAAACTTCCTAGCGATACATCATTTTATTATGGATTTCAGAGTAGCAGAAAGCTTTTCACTGAGATGATTTTTATCACATGTACAAATGTTACATTAGCCCTTTTCTAATATTTTACTTCAAGTAACAATATGCTTTCCTTTTATTTACTGGTTTAAATCATAATTTTATATGTCATAGGCTTTCCTGGCAAAGCAATTCATTTTATTTTCAGGTTTATTTCTGCTCTTACCTTTACAGCTTTCTTACTATCCATCTCCTTCTTCATTGTTTGACTTTGTTTTTCTAGCTTTTTGAGATGAGGAATTATCTATCAACTTTTCCAAACTAAACCAAGTTCAAGTTTGGTCACAATCATACAAGTTTTAGTTGTTCTCTCTTATTAATAATTTTTGTGGTTATAGCTGTGGGTCTTTGTCTTGTTTGCTCACTCAAGGATGGTTTGGGTGACTTGAGAACCACCTTCCCCTGACTGTGTACCCACCACTCTCACATAAGCTTCTTAGTCTTTATTAATATTACCTAAAATTCATAAATACTTTCTGAATAAGCTTCAATGACAATTTCTCATATGTATTTTCATTTTTGAACTCAAATTTGTCTATGATAATGCTAAACTCTTTCCTCTGGCAGCTTCATTTAAATGCAAATAATTGTCAACTTTCTTTAAAGAACTAGTATTGATCATACTGCACTTTATAAACTAACAATTCTTGCATAATTTTCATGTCAGGGTGTTTGGTACAGTGAACTACAGCACTGGATTTGAAAGTTCGGTCTTCACAGGAAAGCAGTTAGAACCAATCTCCTAAGCTGATGTTCTCTACCTGCAGCAATGACTGTCTCATTGGCATCATATTTACAAACAGAAATCCACCATCTTTAACGCAGTTTTTCCCTTGATGGGTTCAACTCCACTCCACTTTTGCTTTAAGTCAGCCAGTGCTTCCTCTTGGCCATCAACCATCCCTAATTTGCTATGTTGAACTACTTCCCCTCAAGGTGTCTGAGCACACCCTGTGTGCATGCATACGGGTCACTGTGTGCACTCCCGATGTTACCTCATTTTAATTGTTTAAAAATGTATTGCCGTCCATGTGTTTGTTTGTATGTATACTACATGAGTGAAGCAGCCTGTAGAGGCCAGGAAAAGGGGTTGGGTGGAGCTTGAGTGGCAGGTGGTTTGCAGTTGCCCAACATGAGTGCTGGAAGTTGAACTTGGGTTATCTGAAAGAAAATGAGCACTCTTATCTACTGAGCCATCTCTCCTACCCCCTGCACTGCTGACTGCACTTTTCTATGAGATATTTTGAGATCAGTGCTGAGCACAATGCTCGATCATTTATAAATAGTGAATTCGGGTGTGTTAAATGAGATGAACTGATAAAATATTGAGTCAATCATCTTAAATGAGAATAACTAATATCAATTCATCCTTCCATTCTGATTGGTTCTTTAATAATAGAACTAGAAAAGACAGTGCAATGAGACCTCCTAAGAAATGGAAATGAGACCTTCCTACGAAGTCATAATGAGATCTCCCTATGATCATAGACATGCAATCTGGTCTCCAAAGAGTATCAGCAGATGAGTTACTTATTGATTACAGGGACAATGATCATAGAACATTGAACTTGGAGAGGGGAACCTAGAAACTTGTTTCTATTGAATAACTTTGCTTTTCTCTTTTCTCATCTATGTGTAAGAACAGCCTCTGACTCCTTCTACTCTTGACTCATGTCCCAGCCCCTCCAAAAAGTTTTTCCTAAGCCCTGTTAGAGGAGCAATTCCATGTCTCCAGAAGTCTCCCGTTTACTGATCAGGCTTCTCGTACTCACTACTTTCTCCTGCATTTCTGTTATTAAGAGACCTTGAGATTTCTTGAGAGGGAATCTCAAAGTACTTTTCCATCTCCCAATTTTGAGCAAAACACCTCACAATACATGCAGCAAAGAAGAATGTCTGCACATGTGTGTGTGTGTGTGTATGTTAGCACATAGTGATTTTGTGTGTGCCTGGGCAATATTATGCAACACTGTGTCAAAATTTGCCTCTTCCAACAAAATTCAGGAAGAGATAGATGGGGGGATGTGTGTAGAGAGGGTAAGATAATCCAAACTGAAAATTTCCTCCAAATGCCTTCAACCCCACTTTCTTCTATTTTGTCTTAATAGCCAGACAAAAGACTTCCGGAAACTCTACCTTCCTGCCTTTAGAAAATATCATCATCATCAACTGCCAAATGATTTCTGTGCCTCCTTATGCCAACACTGGAAATTTCCTAGTTCCCTGTGGAGGCTTGAAATACCATCTACCAAGTTCATAAGTTCATTCATTCTAAAAGCATTATCAATAATCAAGAGAAACCTTCAGAGATGATCACACACACACGCATGCACATACACACATTTACATCTATGTTCATATATGCACAGATCACTCTGGAACCATAGGAAACATGCATGCCTAACACCCTGCATACATACGTATCCCCCCCCTGCATACATACATATCCCTATAGACGCAAACACACGTAGCTATCCAGGCCACTCCCTTCCTGAGAGTGAGGGTGGAACTTGAGGGCTCTCGAAGCGCAGTTGGTTTCTAATACCAGCTGCCACAGAACACTGGTCCAGGAAGGCAGAGGGACCATGTGGCTGAATTTCAGGGTAATTAAGAATGTAAAAGGGAGCCCTGGGGGCCACTGGGCACTTAGCAGCATGTGCAAAACTCTTCTAGCAGATACACAGGTGGGCACTAATCCAACAATATCCCCACCCCCTGCCTCCTTTGGCAAAGGAAGCTGAACCTGCTCCGGGGAACATAAGTGGAAAAGCGGCGGTGGTGGGGAAGACTCAACACATTCTGCCGTCCATGCTGGAATATTGGTTGCATGCTGTTCTCCCTTAATTTGTCAATTCTCCTTAGCAGCCTAGGGAGAAAGCCCTCCCTACTCAGCCAGACAATCTGCATGAACAATTGTAAGGGAGTCCGTACCAACACCACCAGCCCCTAATTTCTCCTTATCCGTCCCACATCTACTGCTGTGATGGGCAGCTTGCAGTTCTAGTGAGAGCACTTCCCACGGGTCCCACCTTTACCTTTTATTACCTCTGGGCTTCAATTTCTGGTTGGGTTCCATTGTCACATGACAATGTCGGTGTCAGGTAACAGCAAAATCTGAAAATGATTCTTACCTCCTCTTAAGGTTCCCCGTGAATTAATAAACATATTCCCGGGGGTAGAACTTTAAGTCGGTTGAAAATCGCATAGCAGAACAATTTCAGGGAGCTTTCAAGAATATTTGCAGAGTTGAGGGTTTTACTTTTCTCTCTTCCTGAAGCACTCTCCTTAGAACTGCCTCGGTCCTCTGTTTCCCTCAGAAAGATCTATCTAAGGGGTATGAGGCCACTTTGCTTTTTGTGTTTATACCAAAGAAGGGTTGCCTGAGATACTACATTCTGTTTTTCTTTGGAAAGAGCATGAGAGAGTGGAGATCTTCAGCGGGCTCTGGTTCCTCTCAGCTCAACCCCAGCTACTCAGATTTCGCTGTAGCCATGCCAGACTCCCAACAAGTCATGAAAAAGACCAGCCCAGCCTCTAATCTACCTCTAGGCCTTCCAGTTTAATGAGTTATTGCCAAACATGCCTTCTGTCTAGCCTCTTCCTGTTGAGATGGCTTCATCTTAGAGCCTTGGAAATGCTCTGTGCTTGTGTCTCTCATAGTTCTGACCCTTCTCCTGTAGTAAGGACAACCAGGTGTATGTTGCAGTATTTTCAATCTCTCCGGGCAAGACAAAAAATGCATCCTAACTCTGGGTATAGAAAAATGGTTTTATCCAAACAGAAAAGGCCTCAAAGTGGCAGGGCACAGGTAGGCTCACTTACCTTGTTATCTGCTCTTTGAGTAAGGGAAATATTGACTGTGGGGGGAAATGGTAGTGGCCTGCATGGAATAACTTCTTTCTTTTACATACCACCCAAGGCAGGCAGCTCAGGGCTAACATGGAGACTTCCAGTTGTCCCATAAACTATAAGACACCAGTTGGAATACTAGGGTTACTCTATTGGCCTCACTTCAACTCAGGGCTCCCTTTCCAGACTCTCCTTTTGAGGACAGGCATACTGCTAAGCACTGGAGTTAGGATTTCAGCGTGTGAAAGAAGGCAGCACAGTTCAGCCCATTGCAGGCTGTTCTATTGCAGGCTCTTGGTGAAACAGACTATATATCTGTGCTTGTTTTGGCCACACATATACCTAAATTGGAATGAAATTTACTATGCAGAAAGCTAAGAGTCTGATTATAAAGAACTTTGATAGTTGGACTAAGGAGTTTAGGCTTTGCTCCGAGCTAATAAACAATGAGGAAGGCTTTTTCAAATGAGAATATGTTTTATTCAGATGGATGTCTAAGATAACTGATTATATGAGATTAGTAGCTCAAATCCAAAGAGAAAACAGAGGATAGTTAGGAGTCTATCACAATGAGGCAAGAAGAGAAAGACAATGGAGATCAGAGTGACGACACAGTCAATGAGGAGTGGGTGAAAAAATGACAAAATTAAGGAGTATTTTGTACAGGGTGGTGATGGTGCACACCTTTAATCCCAGCACTCGAGAGGCAGAGGCAGGCGGATCTCTGTGAATTCAAGGCCAGCAGCCTGGTCTACAGAGCTAGTTCCAGGATAGGCTCCAAAGCTACACAGAGAAACCCTGTCTCAAAAAAAAACAGAGGAAAAAAGAAACATTTTGTTCATAGAATTGAAGTGACATGGAGGTGAAACCTGGAGGCTAACAGGTTTGTGGTGTGGTTAGTAAAGGAAGGTGATTCCAAGAACTAAGGTCAAGAATACATGCTGGGGGGGGCGGTGTAGAGATGTGATCTCTAACACCAAATAAACTTGGGTATGTCGAGGCACGAAGATCAGAAATTCAGGGTGATCATCAGCTGTGAAGAGTTCAAGGGCGTGAAGATCAGAAATTCAGGGTCATCATCAGCTGTAAAGAGTTCAAGGGCAGCTGGGATGACTCTCCGGAAACATTCAAGAGATGTGGACCTAGGTTCAAGAGAACCAACTAAATGTAAAACAGAACATGCATATGGCAGCTGAGGTTAAAGTTTAGAACAGCCTTAATCATGCATAGACCAAGAAGCATAAACTCAAAACAGGAACCATGGGGAATCACAATATGTAAATGACAAACGGAATAAGAAAAACAGGAAAATAAATCTATTGTGTTTGGGTTTTTATTTAACTCTTTGGGGGCCCACCACCCAGCTCCCAGATAAATGCACAGAAACTTATTCTTACTCATGAATGCCCAGCCTTGGCTTGGCTTGTTTCTAGCCAGCTTTTCTAACTTAAATTATCCCATTTCTCTTTAACCACATTTTGCCTCTGTGTTTTTTTACCTTTCTTTATTCTATATATCTTTCTTTCCTTCTTACTCTGTGACTGGGTGGCTGGCCCCTGGAATTCTCATCTCCTCCCTGTCTAGCTCCTTCTTTTTTATATCCTAGATTTCTCCTTTTTATTTTCTCTGCTCACCAGCCCCACCTATTTCTCTCTTCTGCATGGCTATTGGCCATCCAGTTCTTTATTAGATCAATCAGATGTTTTAGACAGGCAAAGTAACACAGCTTC
>LOJH01055729.1:0-11820 GCA_001685095.1 Ellobius talpinus | reverse complement strand
GAGGGAGAGAGAGAGAAAGAAAGGAAAGAAGGGATAAGGCAAGAAGGAAGGAGAAAGGGAGGAAGAAACAGAAAAGTAGCCTCAGGAAAGATTCCTTTGACATCCCTTTCCCTGATTCAAGTCAACCTAATTCTGGTGCACTCTAACACTGCTGTCTCTTCCTGCCTTAGAACATTTGAATATTTGGGTGATTATGAACAGACATGAGCTCATCAACTGGCCCACTTAAGAAGGAAAATTCTGCCTTGCCAATTCCTTTTCACATTCCTGTTAATTTGAAATGTTTTCAATGACCTTGAGGTAAAGGATTTTTTTGTATTAACACTAATGCCTCTGGAAGGCCATTTATGTCACACCTCAGGTGTCTTTTCTCATTAACTGAAAAATCATGAGTAAAATACTTCTATCCTTACAGGAACTCAAGTAGAACTAACTAACAGTGTCAAGAACACTGGCTGTTTATCTTATATAGTTCTGTTTTTAAACTTAATTGTGCACACTATTGGGCCTCAGACACAGTGTATTTTCAAATTGTAGAGCTTTTTCCAGTGATAGAAAAATATTTGCTCACTTACTGAACCTGTTAGATATTGTTTAAAAATACAGACCATCATATATTTCTTCCATTACCCAGTTTCTTTCTCTTTATCTTGCATTTCCAAAACAGTCTAGGATTAGTTAGCATTTCTGTGTAACAATATAACCCTCCTTGTACTGTGGTTTGTGCTTACTGCTTTGAGAGTAATAAGTGTAGACTCTAAGGTTCTACCCAGTCTGAGATAAATTGCATTTTAATATGATCCCTTTGTGTTCTGTATAACCATAGAATTAGGGAAACAATGATATGGGATATGTTACATGGCAATAATGTATTTGGCAAGACAGAAGCTAAAATCAAGCCACCTATTTTGTTTTGGAACATACATCTAAGATAATGTATTTGATATGTGTGTCTTTACTTTGAGGGAATATGTAAAGGTAGAATACACTTTAGTTCCTGGCCACCCAGACCCAAATAATCACATAGAAACTATATTAATAACAACACTGGCCTATTAGATTAGGATTTTTATTAACCTGCTCTTATGTCCTGAATTAACCTATTTCTTTTATATTTTAGCACATGGTTTCTTACCTCTGCTTCTTGGGTGACTACATGGCATTTGCCTGGCTCTGCCCTCTTTCCTCTTCCATTTCTGTTTGGATTTCCCACTTTGCTATGTTCTGCCCTGCCATAGGCCAAAGCAGATTCTTTATTAACCAATGGTAATAAAGCATATTCACAGCATTGCATACAAAGGGGACTCCCACATCATCTCCCCTTTTCTGTCTAAATAAAAAGAAAGCTTTTAACTTTAACATAGTAAAACTACATATAACAAAGCAAGTATCAAGCAAGAATTACAGTTACAGTATTTCTCAGAGAGTCTAAAGTTATATATTTATCTTTTATCATAACTCTTCAACTCTTATCAACTCTTCAAAGACCCCAGAAGGATATAATATTACCTAAGCAAACAGGAAGTGTATTGTAGGCAACTTCCAAAACTCTACAATTGACATAGATATCTCACTGCCTTGACAGTCACCCATAGTTCTTTGGTAATGTTGGGGCATTCAGCCTACAGGCCCATAGTATCTGGGAAACTTTTCCATGAAGCAGGAAATCTGAAAGACTGCTTTGCCTATATTGGCAGGTTGTCAGTTACTTTCTTCTGTATCCTGCAGAACATCTGGCAGACTCTTTCATGAAGCAAGAATCCTGAAGGGCTGTTTTACCTTTTTAGACAAGTTCAACAGTCATTTTTCTCTATGTCCTTTATGTCCAGTTTACACAGCATACCATCAAGCAGTCTAGGCAAGAGCAGTTTCTTGCCCAAATGACTGGCCTTGTAGCATTGAAGGCAAATACCATAATGAGTTTATTCAGTGCCCATTAATCTCTCTGAAGTAAAGGGCACTGCTAGAACCTGACACTGTTGAGAAAAGTCTAAGTTCTTAAAATCTTTTAAATGCCATATTCTATAGGTCTTTGAAGTGTTGAAGATTATCTATCTAATTGAAATGTATCTCTGCATATTTAGAAAACCTAACTAATATGACTAAATGTTTGGTTATTATAAATAACGGTCTATTAATCTGTGTTTCTTAATTAGGCATCACATTTTTAAATGAGCTGTATGAATTTAATACCTTAAACATGGGTAGAAATACACACACACACTCATATGCACAGTGTAATAAAATCGACCTTAAATTTTTATCAATAGACCAAGATCCATACTAATGCAAAGCTTTCATCTCTATATCATATCCTTCTTGTTCTTATTTATTTATTTTTTTAGAAATTGGCTGTGGCTATTAATATTTATAGCCAGCCTTTTAAAATGAAAATAAATATTTATAAACAATAATTTTTTTGAGTTTGGGCATAGTTTTGTCCAAACTGCTTCCTGCTGTTTGTTGGGTGAAATATTTTTAGGATTCACAAAGATTTTCTGGGTAGGTCTTGTTCCATCAAACCACATGAGCTTGGAAGTAATCCACAGATTCCCATCTTCTGTGGAAACAAAAGCAGAACCTCTTTTCAAAATAACATATCCTCGGACTCAAATTTTCAAATCAAGATACCTTTAAAATATATATGTTGGTTTAGCATTGCAGTCCCCAGAATGAAATGTCTCTCTGCAGTTAAATCACTAACAGTCAAAAAATTCAAAGAAAGCACAGTAGTATACATAATACAGACTCTCTGTGTATATTCTGTTTCTATATGGCTTCTTTTTTACTTTATTACTTTTCAAATGTTTATTTTATTATCTTCACTAGTTTAATCTATGACTGTCTGTACTCTTTTATATTACTTTTAATGTCTCTTTAAAGATTTTGTTTTATTTTTTAAAACTCTTTCTGTAGCTGCTTATACCCATTTTCTTTTTTTCTTAAGCCTACATACATTTTTTTAAACACAATGTGTCTTGTTTAGAGGTCTTTTATGTCTGAATCTTTCCTACTGTGTATCTGAAATCCTTTTTTGACAAAGAGTGTTTTTTTTTTCTAAATGGTAAGCAGTGTGGTTGCTGTGGCCCTAGATGCTGGCTCTGCCACTCTCAGTCTTTCAATATGATGGAGGTACATTTACTACCAGCTTGATGAGCCATGCCTACTGTCCCAGCTCCAGAGGTGCAGAGGGTCTTTGTCACTGCCATTAAGCAATGTGCCTCATGCTGCTCATAGACTTCATTCAAATGTTCTGTAGCAGGCCCTCCTGAAAGAGCCAGAGCCAGTCCTGCCACCAGCATGAACCAGGAGGCTATCTCTTAAAGGAGCAGTGTCTCTGCTAGCCACCAGCAAACAGAGTCTATCTGAAAATATGTGGCTACCAAGAAGCTCCAATTGACTCCCATTTTTGTGGATCTAGAAACCCCTTTAAGCTTTCTTAGGTTTTATGTGAATATACACTACTGAATGTTGGGTGTCATTATGTAAACAGAGACTGCTTTTTCCTTTCCAGGCCACCCAGACCAGAATAATCACATAAAACTATATTAATTACAACTCTGGACAATGGCTCAGACATATTCCTAGCTAGTTATTAATTAATTAATCCATTTTCTATTAATATGTTTATTGTTGTGGGGCTTTGGCCTTACCAGTAAGGTTATGGCATCTTTCTTCTTCAGCAGCTACATGGACAACTCTGCCTGATTCTGCCTTCTTTCTTCCTTCAGAATTCAGTTTAGTTTTCCTGCCTACCTATATTCTGGCCTGCCATAGGCCAAAACAGCTTATTTATTAACCAATGGTAATATAACATATTCACAGCATACAGAGGGGAATTCCACATCAGAAATAGAAACAAATCAAGAGATTTTCAGAAACATCAAAACAAAAGGAACATCAAAATATAGCTGACACAATAAAATGAGTCAATTTGTAATTAGCCATTTGTAATTGTTATTAGCAAACAGACAGCCTTCTTTCCCTCTAGGAAATGGCAATTAAAGCAAGGAATAATCTCAGGTTCACATAGACTAATATAGGACTATAGATGGAATCAAAGTACCCATTATATAATTATCCTGTGTAGGTCAGTAATATGCAGAGTAGAGATGAAAATGGACCCTAGCTTCAGCCTTCTTGGATATTTCTACCTGATTTCTCTGCAGCTACTTCTTGAGACTAAACAAGGAATGAGAATCGAGTTTCTAATATGTTCTTGATATAAACAAAGTGTAATTTTCCTCGGGATACTAAAAAGATGGTATATACAAGTTTGCACTAATCTTATTTGATAATGCTTTGATTGATTTCTTTTTCTGTGCATTTTGAAGTGCTGTATCTTATCAGTGGGTTTCTCTGAGGAGACTTACCAGAGAAGCTCATTACACCACACACATAAAAAAACCTCCCAGTGAGGAAAAGGGATCAATGCTTATTATGTTCAGTCTTAGAGCTGATGGACACCCATGCATAGAGAGAGCTTCATGTGGTGAGTTGAATTCCAGACTACTTGTAACTTGATAAACACCCTATATAGCCCTATGCCCCAAATCCATTTTTTTAGATTTAAGAAAAATACTTAGTTTCATTCATTTTATCAGGTAGTCCTAAGCATGCTCAGTTTAAAAATAGAGTAAATACAGCCAAAGAAACTATGAAGATGTATTATTCAACTCAAAGCAAAAGAATAAACAACTATCTCATACTCTGATAAATTATATTTATAAATTAAATCAGTCAGTAGTTTCTGGTATAGAAAGGAGCTATAAGTATTTAGTTTCTGTCTTACAGTCTATTAAACATACTGTTACTAACTCCTCATTAATTTACACTTGCCCATTTGTGGACACAGGACATCTATACATGCTGAAGTCTACACTTAGTATGGGGACTTTCAATTTTCCCATTAACATATAATATGAAGAGAATGGAGATTGTGATACCTATTTCACAGAGCATGTTTGTACTTTACCTGGGAACCTCTAAATGCTGAATTTAAAGTAGTATCTCATTGGTGGGATTCTTGATTCTCAAAATATAGAAGAACATGAGGCAAGGAGGTTTTGTATTACTTCAGACCATCTAGACAATGGCCACTTCTAACTCTGTTAAGAACAAGGCTTTCACCAAGTAGAATATTCTTAATAGTTTGAGATCCAATTTTTCTCATGTTAATGACAGTATATTAGTTTATTAAATCCTGACATAATTGGTACTCTAGCTACTAGAAGAAGACATAGGCTCAAGTACATCACATAAACTGTACAGAATTTCTAAAGAATAAATGAGAATATTATTAAAAAAAGACAAGTATTGTAAAATTAGGCTTTATTCTAGGAAATATACAAAAGAATTATAGTAATATGCCCAAAGATTTGAAAATTTACATGATTGGAACATTTTCTAAGAAAATAAAATTTATTTAATTTGACATGAGTAGAGTTAGAAAGACTTAATAGAGCATTAAAGATATTTTTGTTCTCAAAAATTTACTTCCCTCTCATAAGCCATTATGACTAGATAATTCCTAGTATCAAGGCTATCAAATCTTTAAAGTAATATCCAGTCTATCCAAGCAGTTCCAGTGCTCAGAAAAAGATAAAAGTCCAAATATATTCCTAAGAGACTCAACTATCTCTAAGATTTAAATCAGATAATTATAATGCTCCCTTCCCCCAAAAGATGTAAATCAGATAATGATAATGCTCCCTTTCCCAAAAAGTTCTATAAAATTCCTTTTATAAATTTAAAGTTACAGTAAATTTAAAAGATTCCACCCAATACAGAGGAAATGTCAAGAAAAGTATATATCAAAAATGGTTTTCAGATCACTAAAGAAGATATCTGATTTTCTCAAGACATTTATGAGCCCTGCATTTTTATCATTTATAGGTTAAAATTCGTAACAAAATTATTAGTAAGTGATAAATGGGCTATAAATAGGATCATGTTTCAATGTATACATGTATGAAATTTTCAAGAATGACAAACTGTTTAGCATATGTCCTAAAATAGGGCATGCATATTTATCCAGAATAAGAGCAAACCCTTTACAAAAAAAGTATATATAAGCATAAGCATTTACATTAGTAACAGGATCAATGCAATAATCCTCAATACCAACTCATTTTTCAGCATCTTTTTGTGCCTTAGGATACATTCATACTATTTCCAAAATCTTTGTTAATATACATATAATTATGAGTCTAATAAGTAGATTTTTTCTTAATCCAGCTTTCTTCTAAAAATTTGCAAGATAATTTCCTTAATTATCATATTGCTCTCTAACTAAAGAGAAAATGTTTCACCTTTTATAGACACATAATATATTTGCCCCATGTCATTATTCAGATGTTTCTCTGAAATCACACTGACTCTGGTTCTATCTTGTCTTGACATGTAGACTATAATTATCTTCTACGTGTCAAATAAATCAAACAGAGGAGTTGAAAGACCTAACCTCACCCTCTGCTATGGCTCTCTACCTTCCGTAGTTTCAGAAATAGCAACATCTTTCATTTTTCAAAGCAGGATTTATATCTTTGATCCACTGTTCTCTGAATCTCATTAGTACTAGAGGTATGATGGTGACTGGTTTAGAAGCAAAGCTACTAGCACAACTGCACCAGGGGTGAAAGTCCACTGTTCCTTGGGAACAAACAGGATATATTTAACTGACAAATTAACCAAAGAACATACATTACAGTCTCAACATGTATGTAGGTGATACACACAAAGTTCTAATCAGAAACATATTGATTATATATATATATATATTGAATTAGTAAAACTGGGGATAAAATCTACTTTGAAAACTTCTCTTGTAATGTTATTCTTAAAAGATTCTGATGACATATTCTTCATTGGTTCTATAATCATACTAAATTGGAGACACATTATAGTCAAACACAGGATGAATTTATTTCTTGTGTTTTGTTTGTGCTACCAACAGACGATGTTATTTTATTCTAGCAAAGCACATGTAGCTGGAAAGACAGTGGCATTTTTTAGACAAAGTCAGGAAAGCAGATGAGGATAACTGCAATAAATACTCCAGAAATTAATCCACACATGCACATGCAACACCTTTTTGGCAAAATCACCAAAATCATGCATTGGGGAAAGTATTCAAATAAAAGATGCTGGGAGAACTGGATAAATTCAAGAGTGAAACTAGTTCCTCCTCTTACCACTCAAAAATATCAACTAAAATATGTCAAATACCTAGCTAAATATTGAGACCTAAATCTATGAAATTGTTCTTAGAAAGTATAGAGGAAACATTTTAAGACAAATTGGCAAACATTTTTCTGTTTTTAGTACATTTGTGTAAATGTATGCATATTGTACAGAGTGTATTATGTTTATGTAGGATGTACACACATTTGTGCACATGTGGGTAAGAGAGTATTTTTGGGTGCCATCCATCTTGTTTATTAAGACAGGTTTCTTTCATTAACCTGGAGATCATTAAATAGGCTAGGATGGCTGGCCAGAAAGCCTGTAAATCTGTCTCCAGAATTCCAGGGCTAAAATTGCAGGTTTGTGTTACCTTTAGACATGGAACCTGGAGCTTGAAATTGGGTCTCATACTTACATGGTGTTCTAGTTTTCTTTCTGTTGCTGTGGTAAAACACCCTCACAAAAGTAACTTAGGGGAAGAAATTATTTATTTGACCTGTAGTCTATCATTAAAGGCAATCTGTGCAGGAACCCAAGGCAGGAATGCTTGTTGGCTTGCTCATGCATAGTTATCTTTCCTCTACAGTTCATGACCATCTGCTTAGTGATGGTGATACCCTCAGTGGGCTGGGATTTCCTACATCAATTAATAATAATCAAGGCAATCCCCCATACACACACCCAAAGTTCAGTCAGATCTACAAAATTCATCAATTGTGATTTCCTTTCAGATGACTATTGGTTGTGTTAAGTTGATAATTAAAGATAAGTAGAACATATGGCAAGCACTTTAACAACTGAAATATCTCTGTAAGATTTTTTGTAAGACCCCCAAATGGAGCATCAACAAAAGCAATATCAGGGAAATATGATTATGTCAAACTTAAAAACTTTTTTACATAAAAGGAAACAATCAGTGGATTTATGAGACAAACTACAGGTGGATAAAAATACCAATTTTTGAAATGAGACCCATATGCATAATATATAAAGCACTCAAAACCTTGATACCATCAAATAAGTAATCCAACTAGCAATGGGCTCTGGATATAAATAGATACTTCTTAAAAAGAATACACACATGGTCATTGGGTACATAAAAAGTATTCAATATCATTAGTCATCAAGGAAATGAAAATCAATCAAAACCAAAATGAGATATCAACTTATCCAAGTTAGAATGGCTCTTTCTGAACTCCCTGTCAAAAGAGAGAGAGAGAGAGAGAGAGAGAAAGAAAATCTCACATATCAGTTGTAGAAAATAAAAATATCAATCTAATTGGAAAATGGATTGAAACAGGAAAGGGGAGTAGGTAGGGAGTGGCAAAAGGCATCAAAACACAGAAAGGAAGAGTTACTTCTGGATTTCTATGACATGAAAAGGGGAAATAGCAATGGCCTGTGACATATTTGAAGCCAATTAGGATAGTATGAAAATTCCTAACATATGGAAGTAGTTAATATTTGACAAGCTACCAGTGATTTTTTACAGGAGTTTTTCACTGCATATTATATACATGTGTCATCATACTGTACCCTTAAAAGTATGTGAATACTGAGTAAAAATAATTTTAAAAATTAGAGAACTTGTGTACCTTGCTTGTGCTTTCACTCAATTACATGTTATAAACTGTAGTAAAATAACACAGGCAGGACACTGATAGTGAATGAATGCAACAAAATTGTTCAATTGACCTTAATTTACTTTTACTCACTCAAGGTATCGAGCAATTCCATCAGCACAAGAATTAGTATTTTGAAGACCTTCCTACCTTCCTCCTGTTCCCTTTAGCCATTTTTAACTACAGGCAAACAGTATTCTAGCCTCTTTTGGTATAATTTTGTTATATTGAGAATGTTATCTAAATAAAATAAAATGAATAATTTTTAAAATAGGAAACTGGAGAGAGAGGTCAACAGTTAAGAGCATACACTACTATCATGGCAGACCTGAATCCAATCCTCAGTATCCACATCAGGGAATTCACAACAGCCTGTAACTCCATGTGTCCATGGCTTGCTTCTCTGGGTACTGCACTCACATGTACATACCCACACAGATATACACCATGGTGGCTATTCTTGGTTGTCAACTTGACTATAACTGAAATGAGCTACAATCCAGAAATGAAGAATGAAGGATACACCTTTGAGAGATTTTCTGTTTGTTTTGAAGTGGTTGAATCCACTTCTAGTCCAGACTCTTTAGCTAATCCATTCCTTTACTGGCATTGAAGCCTACATTTTTGGGATTCCAACACATACTGAAGATTAGGTAAGGTGCCCAGCCTTGTGGACTGAGCAAATACTGAATTCTTGGAATTTTTTCATTCACAGTCAACCATTGCTGTATTAGTTAGACCGAAATTTATAATAAATTATATACATATATGTATAATTTCAATAAATCCCAATATATATGATAACATATGCATGTATATATAAATATATCTACAGAGACATTTGTTTTATAAGTTCTGTTACTCTAGAGAACCCTGACTAATACATACATGTAATTAAAAATAATAAAAATAAATGTCTTAAAATGTTATATAAATAAGATTTTTTGATGTATAAATAAGCCTTTTGGGATTTGGTGGGTTTTTTTCACCCAGAATAATTCTCAAAAGACTCATTCAAGTTGTCTATACTGATAACCAATTCTTTTTATGTGTAAATAATGGTCCATGGTATGGTTGAAACTATGATTTGTTTAACCATGTACTCATTGTAGAAAACCTGTGCTTCCAGTTTGCTACTGCTATGGACAAATCTGCTTTGAGTAATTGTGCACAGATTTCTGAAGGTTAAAAAATTCCATTTCCCTTGAATAAATGCCCAAGAGTACAATTATTAGTTTGTGTGACAATTATAGGTTTAGTTTTATAAGTATCTGTCAAGCCATTTTCCCTATAGGCTATATCATCATACAATTCTACAAACAGTTCATGGTTGATTCTGCTTGTTTTCTTTACATCCTTGACAACATCTGGAGGATGGCGAATTTTAAGTCAATTGTGGGGAAGTTCTTCTGTCTATGTGTTACTTTTATTGGTTAAGATTGCAAGGAGGAGGCCACTTGTTCCTCCCGACTGCCCGGCTAGCTTACACCCGAAATAATCACACAGAAACTGTATTAATTAAATCACTGCTTGGCCCATAAGCTCTAACTTCTTATTGGCTAACTCTTACATATTAATTTAACCCATTTCTTTTAATCTGTATATCACCTCATGGCAGAGGCTTACTGGCAAAGATTCAGCATGTCTGACTCTGGCAGTGGATCAATGGCATCCCCTGACACCTCCCTTCTTTCTCCCAACATTCACTTCTGTCTTCCCTGCCTACGTAAGCTCTGCCCTATCAACAGGCCAAGGCAGATTCTTTATTCATTAATAGTAATTACAGCACACAGAGGGGACTCCCACATCAGGTTAATGAATGAATCTGTTTCAGCCAATGGCTTAGCAGACTAGAGCTATGTGGGAAAACTAAACCTAATGCTAGGAGAAAGAAGGCAGAATCAGGAAGAAGCCATGGAGCTGCCAGAGAAGAAATATGCAAGTCACCAGCCGGAACCTTGCCAGTATGCCACAAGCCTTGTGGTAAAATATAAAATAATAGAACTTAGCATGGGGAAAGTGTTCCAAGAGCAAGCAACAGAGTCAGAGATTCACCCCCCAACTCCATCTTGCAGGAGTCCCACAATAAAACCAAGCTACACAGCTGTAACATATGTGCAGCTGGCCTACATTAGTCCCATGCAAGCTCTCTGGTTCATGTTTCAGACTCCTTGAGCCCCCATAAGGGCAGGTCAGTTGACTCTGCCCTTTCCCATGGTGTCCTTAGCCACTCTAGCTCACAAATCTGTCCTCTCCCTCTTCCAACGGCTTTCCCAAGTCCTTCTAACTTTCGGCTGTGGGTCTCTGTATCTGTTTCCATCAGTTATTGGGGAAAGTCTCTCTGATGACAATTGGGCTACACAAACACCTGTGAGTATAGGAGAAAATCATTAGGAGTCATTTCATTGAGTTTTTATTTTTTTTTGCCAGTAATGTTTGGTTCTATCCTAGGTCTCTGGGCTGTCCAGCCTCTGGGTCCTGTCCTTCTAGACATTGTCAGGGGTAGGATCCCTCTCATAGTTTAGGTCTCAATCTGGATCAGTCATTGTTTGGCAATTCCCATAATTTCTGCACCACCTTTACCCCAGCATATTTTGTAGGCAGGGCAAATTGAAGGTTGAAGGTTATGTGACAGGGTTGGTGTTCCAGTTCCACCACTGGAAGTCTTGTCTGGTTACAAGAGATGCCTGATTCAGACTTGTATCTCCCATTGTCAGGAGTCTTACCTAGGATCACCCTCAGAGATTCCAGGGTGTTTCCATTGCACTAGGTTTCTAGCTTATATGAGAAATGCCCATGGTTCCAATTGTCTTTCCCGGTACTCTCAACTTCCAGTCCCCTCACCCAATCCCTCCTGTTCCCATGCCCACCTCTCTATTTAGACCTCTTTCCCCATTTACTTGTGATATCTATTCAATTTTAATTAGGGTTTCTCAAATGAAGCATTACTGCTCTTTGAAGTGGAGTGATGGAGGAGGGTCATCTGTCTATGTGTTACTTTCATTGGTTAATA
>LOJH01055728.1:0-11820 GCA_001685095.1 Ellobius talpinus | reverse complement strand
CCGCCTACCTATGTTCTGACCTATCAGGCCAAGCAGTTTTCTTTATTAATTAGCTAATGAAAGCAACCCATAGATAGAAAACCCTCCTACATCAGAAACCATTGTAGAAGATTTGTAGGAAAGTGACTGTAGACTCTTGTTGCATTTGCAAAAATAAAACAAGAGACTAAGCTGAGAAATTGGGCTTTTCATGTAAATTATCTAGATTGGATCCTTATGCTAACTCAGTTCCCTGAAAAAAAGCTGTGCTTCACTTTCTTATACCTTGGTAAACACTGTCTTTCTTAATTTTGAGTGTTATAGATAAAGTGAGCCTTTCCCACCACAAAACTTCAGCCTAAAATAAGCAGTCATTGCCAGGAAAAGTGCAGGGTAATTTGGGAACCTTTCTTCTGCTGTTTTAAATATGCACAGACTGATGACATAAAGACAAAGCAGTCAGGCTGCTTAATTGGATGCAAGTACACTCGCTGGGGCAAAATCATGGGTCTGATTGCGCCTATAATGTGGTTATACATGTTAGTGTATCCACTCCTCCTGAAGTGAATGCTTCATGAATCTCTCCAGCAAGCATTATTAGAACCTGTTCTACACATTCTGCACATGCACATTGTCTGAACCATGCATGCAAACCTTACTTAGTATTTAGAGAAACATTCACGGACATGATCACTGAACTCTGTTTATGCATTCGCCTTCAGTTTGTCCCACTTTGAGCTATGATGCATCTCTCAAAAATGCCTCTTCAATTGCAATTCTCAGTCATATGTTTAATTTTTGATAATCTGATAATTTGATAATTTTTGATAATCTATGCTCAACACTGCCCTTACCAAGAAACACTCTGGACATTTCAACAGAAAGCATCCCCCAGACATATCCAGTTCACTATTTCCCAACTGGTTCCTTCTTTACATTTTTTTCACTAGTTAAAATTTTCTTCTTTAATGATTCTTATTTTTTATTCATAAGGATGCAAGTTCTGTGAAGGGACAGGTCTTGGTTTCCACAATTCTCTTCTTTTGTTTCATCTTATTTTGCAAATGCCAATTTGCTATTCTTGAACTTCTAATCCTCTCACGCCTGCATCCAAAGTGCTGCAAGGGCAGGCAGGAAACACCACACCCAGCTAGAGACACTGTTCCTGCCATGGTTTCGCGTGCGCCTGGCATGCGGTGGATGCTAAAACAATGAGTGGATAAATGATCACCGTCATTAATTATAAAATTAGTGAATTTATTTAAGCGGTGATTGAAAGTCATGATTCCTTATAAATTCCTCATTAGAGTATGTTATTAAATATGAATAAATAAAACCACAAAACAGGGTAAATATTCCATATAATGCTAAATTATCCCTTACAACAATTCGTCTGTTCACACATTTTCACCTTGCTATCTATGTTACTTACACTTTTTTTTAAACAAAGATGTGTGTAAAATTTTAGGATCAGATCAAGTCAATATGATCTTATTGCTTCAACTGCATCCACCTAAAGTCTTATTTCAAAGAAGTCACAGATGAAGTTGGAGTGAGCATGAATATTTGAAGGACATCATTTAACCCAGCCCACTAGCCATCCAACCTATAGAGTCATGGTTTTTCTTTCACATCTCATATTTTCAGTTGTGGTTGGAAGCAGGTATGCTCTACCCCAAGAAAATATTCAGACTATTATTTATTTTATTTATATTGGGGGAGTGTTGTATGTGTATACACGTGTGTGTGTGTATGTGTGTGTGTGAGGGTGTTGAGTGAACATGCAGATTTCAAGTACAGAGGTTATCAGAGCTCATCTAAAATAGTTCTCCACCTTAGCTTTTAAGACATTGAACCTAGAGCTTGCTGATTGGTCGGGCAGCAAGCCCAGACATCCTCTCACTGCCACTGCCCTGTCCCTGGGATTACAGGCATAAATCATAAGCCTGGGTTTTCACATGGAAGTTGAAGATCCAAAATCAGGTGTTAAGTACTTTACTGACTGAACCATCTCTCCAACCCCTAGACTATTATTTTTTAGGTTTTTTTATTAAAAGACTTGAGATACTTCCCCTGACTGATTTAATGTAGTGATATTTTGTTTGTAATCTAGCAAATAAAGCTGGCTTGAAGATCAGAGTGCTGAGTTAAACCACTAGTTGGGCATAGAAGCCAGGCAGTGATGGCATATGCCTTTAATCCCAGCATTTGGGGGGCAGAGGCAGACAGATCTCTGTAAATTCAATGCCACCCTGGGCTATACTAGATTGATCCAGTCTCAAAGAGAAACAGAGCCAGGTGGTATTGGCTAACACCTTTAATCCAAGTACATGGGAGTCATATGTCTTTAATCCCAGCACTAAGGAGGTGGAGACAGGAAGGGATATGAATGGCTGGAGAGGAGAATACAAAGTGGGAGGAGACAAGAGCTCAGTTGCCACCTGAGGAGTCAGTCTGAAGATGTAGTTTGAGGTTTCTTAGAGACTTCAGTCAGTCTGAGGATTCAAAGACAGGATTGCCCTTTTGGTTTGAACATTGATAGAGGTAAGAACGCTAGTGGGTGGCCACTCAGATCCTTTGATCTTCGGCATTAACCCCTATAAACAACTCTAGGTTTTTATTATTAATACCAATTAGAATCTGTGCTACAATTATTCCTTTCCTTTTGACTCATTCTTAGCCTATTTTCTTTCACTCATCCAGCTCCATGTAGCTTCAACATCCATTTAAGTCTACTGAATTCAACACTCAGCTATAACTCTAAAATCACAGGTACTTGGCAATCTCTGCCTCACTCACCTTTACTCCAGCTCTTTCTCAGTTTTCTACTCCATGACTAACAGAGCACAGTGAGTTAGAAATTACAAAATTGTCTATTTCAAAATTGATCAAAGACTTTCTTGAAGCTCTTGTAGTTTGGTATAATCAAATGTGCTCCCAAGTTTCGCTTTCCTGTCCTGTCATACATCCCCACCCCCATCTCAACTCTGAACCAGTGTTACTCCTTTTCTCTTCTCTCAGCCTTGGTGTTCAGGATAAGGCTTCCATGACGGCTGCTTGGGTGACTCAGTTTCCATGAATCGTGTTCCTGATGCCTGGAGCAGCTCTTAGTCATCACTCCCCTGGCTCTCCACAGTGACTATTTCTAACCATGTCTCAGTGTTCCAAGCTCTACCTCACACACCACCATCTCCACTCCTGCTACCTGCCCTCCTCCTCCACAGAGGAAAACAAAGCCAACAGATGGACCTTCCCTTTACTGTGCACTCATCGCGTTTAAAACGTTTGATGTGCTGCCATATTTTACTCCCATCCTATCTCAGTTCTACAAAACATTGCCAACTCTTGTTTAAGGACAATGCATCTGTTTGTATTTTGCATATCATAATTTTATCATCAGGGATGTTCCTCCACTGATTTTTTTCCTGGTCGCTTCTCCCATAGGTTCTATTTCAAGCAATACTCAGAATGATATCTTTTCAGATATTTTGTGGGCACTTTCAATGATCAGATACCATGGAAAATACCATAAGTTATTATGAACAGGACATTCACTGTCTTCATGAAGCTTATAATGCATTTTATGAGAGAGAATAAGTGACTAGATAGTTCATGGTCTCAATTCATCAAATATTTCATGCCACCTTGTTCTTCTTACAACTCAAAAGCCTTTCTACTAATTCTAATTAAGTTTTATTTACTCTTTAAACATAAGTAGTTTATGAGGCATACTTAAAAGTATCTAATGTCTAGGTCATAGGATGATTCCCTACATTTTCTTATAGAATTTTTGTCATTTCAATTTTTGTGATTACATTTTTGTAATTTTTCATTTTCTATTATTTTGAGACTTTCACATATACACAAAATAAAATATAATCATACTTACCCCCATTTCAAATTCCAGATGCCCCCATACCCCCCCATCTCTCCCCTCTTCTATCTTCATCTCTTATTTTATGCTTGTTTGTCTGTTTTTGATTTTGTTTTATTTTGTTGATAATTCACTGTGTCTAGTTCCTACAGGCTATATCTATACACATGTGGGCCATTCACTGGAGCATGAAATGTATCACTGACATGCAAAACTAAAATTTTGTTTGCCAAATGAAAAATTAGTTGATATAACACCATTTAGTCAAAGCTTTGCCTTTTGGCTGAAAATTTTTACATCATATTTAATAAATATAAAATTTTCACCTCGGTTTAACCTGTCACTGGATTTCAGTTCTGTTTCATTGGTCAATATGTAGGCTTTGACATTAGTTCTTTGGTGTTTAGAAGTCTCCTAAACTGTATTTTAATATGTGAAGTTGTTTCTACTCTGTCATTTATTTTTGATGTTTTTCTTACTTATTCCTACATGATAGTATTTTTTAATCCTTTTGTTAAGTTAAGAGTAAACAAGAAATAAAGAAAGTCAGTGAATACTGGAGGTACAGTTCAGTGGTTGGATACATGACCATGTGTTCAAACTCCAACACCATAAATAGAAAAAGTTACAATGATGTCATATTGGATTCATAAATTAATGTAAGGAGGGCTCATGTCTTCAGAATTGTGAGTAATTTTATTTGGGATTGAAGGATGTGTTTTTGGCTTTCATCCTATTTCCATCTTGTTTTTGTTGGAGCATGTGTGTGTATCGTTTCTTACAAGGGTTCTAATCTCAGGCTAACAACTGTCTCTTTTATGACATTGCTTAAGCCTTGTTATTTCAATGACGACCCTACCACAAAACTCAGTTCTGCTGGGGATTAGAGCTTCAGCATATGAATTTGGGGTACACACAAGCACGCAGTCTGCATCATTGCGCCCCTGGAACTTCACAGTTATCAGCCTCATTGCATGTGAGACATTTATTCCTTTCCATAGGTCTCAAAAGTTATGAGTCATTCCAACAATCATTCTGGAATTTAAAGGCCAATGTCTCCTCCCACTATCACTTATATCAGCTAAGAGGTATACTCAAGGTAAAATTCCTTTCCCACTCACGGTTCTATGGGAAGAGAACAGACATTACCCTTCCAAAAGAGCAGAAACAACAAAAAAAGAAAAGGTAATGGGTATGAATGAAATCTTCATGTTGCTAAGGCAACTTACATTATAGCTTAAGGTTTGAGAAAAATCTCAAAAGCTTTCTCACTTTTCGCTGTGGAGATGTTTACATTTGCCACAATTGTTTCCTTTGTGCTTCTGAATGCCTTCTTCATTTCTTTTCCCTTTCGTGTTTACTTCAAGCATCCAGGAGTAAGTGGGGGCTTTCTTCTGGTTCTCAGTAACCCACTCTTTTCTCTCTGAGACCTCATCTGTAGTCAGTCTTTCATTGCTGCATCCTCCAGCCAGCCTACTCAGGATCGTCTATGTTTTCCTAATATTCCAGCCTTTCATCTCTCTTTCTGATTCTTCACCAAAAACGCCTTTAACATTCCTGTCTCCATGAACAATCTCATCCAAGAAATCCAAGCTTTTTCTAGCATTTACCTCAAAACTCCTACAGTCGCAATCTGTTACCCATCCCAGAAGTCATTTGCACACTTTTAGGTAATTTGTTTTAACAGAACCTCACTTCCCTGTACTGAAACCCAGATTATTGTACATGGCTACAGTAACTAAACACTACACACTGAGCGGCCCACACTCTGGAGACTAGACTTCCAAGACCAAGGTACCAGCTGCATTTAGAGCAAAACCTCCTTCCTCTTTTGTGGACAGTCACACTCCCTCATGTTCTGACGTGAAGGAGAGAGCCAAGGAATAAACTCCCCAGTGTCTCTTCTCCAAAGGACACCGAGATATCAGACCAGCGGCTTACCCTCAGGACCTCACCAATACTTTACTCCTGAGGCCTCAAAATGCTGTCTCTTCAGGAGTTAGAATTTACTGTATGAATTCAGAGAGACAAAAACTTTAAGCCCCAGGGTTGGAGAAAGGAGAGCAGTAGTTAAAAACACTTGTTCTTGCAGAGAACTCAGGTTAGGGTCCCAGAATACACATGATGGTCACAACCACTCACAACTCCAGGTCCAAGGGATCAGATGCCCTTTCAGACTTCCTCAGGTACCAGGCACATATGTGGTATGTATCCAAACCATGCAGACAAAACACTCACACACATGGAATAATATAAATAAGTCTAAAAAGACACTTTAAATCTGTAATAGACATGGTATATTACTGTAGGTATTAGAATCTACTCTCCAATATTTCATTTTGAAATTATGAATACTTGGATAAATATTTATGCTTTATTTCCTCTTTTTGATCTATCAGGTTATGTATAAATGTTGTTATTGCTTAATAAATTATTTCCATTAGTTTTTATGTTTTATTTTTTTATGAATACTTGGTTGAATTAATCTGTGGTCTCGTTTGTCACTGGTACTGTTTTTCTAGTAGTTAATTTACAATATTCTATTTTATGTCAAAACGTACCTGCTTTAACTTTTCTGCCTTACTTGAATTAATCTTGGCAAAGTGGGTATGTCTATGAATTGTTTATTTTTATAGAAGCTTGTCTGAATGTTTCCAATGATTAGAGACCCAATATGGATTTACCTTTATTTATAAAAAAGAATAAATTCTGATTAGATTTATAACTAAATTTAGTACTTAGGTATGAAGGAGTATGTACTTCATCGTATTCTTTATTGTTACTAAACTTACTTCTGTTTTCTGTGCTTGCTGTAATTTTTAGTCTTTACAACACTGTCAGCCAGTGGGAAAGTGATGAGCTTGTCTCCTCTACATTCCCCACACTGCTTTGATGTGTAATGCAATACAATACTCACGGTAAGTATTCAGTCAATGTAAATTATTATGAAAAGCAATATTGACTCTAGTAGATGCTTAATATTTCATTAGAATCTTCTATCAGCATGTTATCATGCTAGATCCCATCCAGAGAACAAAAACTGACTTAAGGAAGCATAACGTTGTAAAAAACTTTTAATAGTATGGTAGCAGTACAATTTATCTATAAGCTACAAGTAACACTAAATAATATATTTAGAGAGTAGCAATTGTCAAGAAGCACAAATAATAAATGAAATTCAGCATTAAAAAGAGTGAAAGTCACCAGATGGTAGTGGCACATGCCTTTAATCTCAACACTCGGGAGGCAGAGGCAGGCAGATCTCAGCAAGTTTGAGGACAGCCTGGTCTGCAGAGTGAGTTCAACAATAGACTCCAAAGCTTCAAAGAAAAACCCTGTCCAAAAAAAAACCAAAACATAAAAAAGTGGAAGTTTTATGTCATTAACTACAAACAGAATATGAGAGAATCAGAAAATGACAATGGAAATGTTTATCATCCATTGGGAATTCAAAGACAAGTATATGTATATGTGAAAGAAATTGGATGGGGCCTTTTTTGTTTTATTTTGTATGTCCTTACCAAAGACTGACTTTTACCTCTTTTATTCAATAAAGAAGTGGTACTGTATATATTTACAAGACAGGATTCCATGGGCCCATTCAGTATCAAAAATCTCATGAATGGCATAATCATGTATTTTAATGGTTTCTTCAGGTAGATACTGCCATGCAGTTCCAACACTATGTTGGCTTTATCCATGAGCATCATCACAGTGTCAAGTGAACACTAGAACATCACTGTCCTGAGTCATTGACCTACTCTGAGCAGTGAGCACTCAGTCCCCTAGGTAGAGGGAATTTTGAAAAGTACGTCCCTTGAGATGTAGCTTTCATTCATTATAAGCTCCTTGTAATGGAAGATTCAAAACAGATCTTCACCAAAAAATCATCAAAAGTCATTTTACACAGTATCATTTCAGGGCAAAATGTTCAAATGGAAATACTGAACCATTTGTCTTAATAAAGGAGAGATTTAATCAGACTATTAATCTAAGTCCTTTTTTCATAATGTATTTAGTGACCAGAAGGTTGAAACTAATATGCCATTACATTTCTAATTTTACATGCATTTTAGTGCCTCCCAAATAACGTTCTTAAACTGTTCCAGATTAAGTAAACCTGATTTTACAAGAAATTATATTGAGTATGATTTTTTAAAAATACTTACCTCAGTGTATTAGATCCCTTATACTGAATTATTGAGCCATTTGTATGAAGAAAAGAAAAGCTCTTTGAGTAGAATTAGTTGTCATCTGTAGCAATGGAATCATAGACATACGTGTAACAGATGATGTGGTACACAAACACATGCTACATGCAGGTTACATACACCATGAAACTAGCCAACATTTCATACAAACAGAATAAATAAGAGAACAGTCAATTGTCTAGATCACTTATGCATAGATGCAGTGGGTGTTTGAATAGCATCTTATTTATATTTGCCTATTGGTTATGGGAGAGACTCAAAAGAATATTATTATGTCTCTACCTTTCTCTGAAAAAGTTTATCATTTAGGAAGAATTCTTAAGATTCCCCTATAGCAAGGAGGGGACTGCTTGTTCATCCCAGGTGCCCAGAACCAAAATGACCATACAGAAACTGTATTATTTCAAACACTGTTTGGCCCATTAGCTCTAACGTCTTATTGGCTAACTCTCACATCTTAATTTAATCCATTGCTAGTAATCTGTATATCACCACGTGGCTGTGGCTTACCGACAAGATTCCAACCAGCATCTGGTGGGGCTACATAGCTTCTTTCTGACTCCGCCCTTCTTTCTCCCAGCATTCAGTTTAGTTTTTCCCACCTACCTATGTTCTGTCCTGCTATAGGTCCAACACAGTTTCTTTAATCATTAACGGTAATCACAGCATACAGAGGGAAATCCCACATCATTCCCCTTAAGTAAAAGAAAAAAAACTAAGATCTTTGCAATCCTTGGCTTTTCTTTGCATTTGTGGGCTCAGCATGGGCAAAATAGTAGTGCTAAAAATAATAGCTCTAAATAGTCACAATGTAGATGAAGAGTTAGAGACACAAGTATTTCTGCATAGTACAGAAACTCTGAGTTGGAGGTGATGGAATATCCTTAAGATACTCAGGGACCCAGTCAGAATCCTGGAACTCTCTTTACCTTCTTCTATTTTTTTCTTTTAGAACCAATCACTGTCTCTACTGGACTATATTATTCTTGTTCTTTTCTAACATCCTCAATCTGAGAACTCACCTCCCTTCCCATATACCCATTTGTATCCATGTAAACATGTCCCATTGATTCTGTCTTCAAACTAATACATCTGTACTGTCCCTCAACATATAATACATATCAACTTTATATACCAGAGTAGGAGTTCTTGAAAATATATTGAAGCCTTTGTATATCTAGCTTAAATGGAAACACTTTGCCATTTCTCTAATACTCCTTATGATCTTATTTTTCTTATCCATCCTGTCAGCCCTGAGTTAATGGGAACCCACTTTATTGATAAATTGACTGATATTGAATATATAATAATAATTATACAAAAATATTTATTCTAGCTCCCAGCAATTGTATGTCCTAGTTTGTTAATTATAAATAAGTAGACTATTAAATGCCTTATAACATATGAATGTCATGAAGGAAACATGTTACCTTCAAAGCCATGATAAGATGAGGGGACGTTACTATGAGAAATGTGGACAGAAAACTGATGAGGTGTCACTTAAGATGAACTTACAAATTGGTACTAATGAAAGGATGTTGTCTTAGTTGGAATTTCTATTGTTTTAATAAAATACCATAACCAAAAGAAATTTGAGGAGGAAAATATTTATTTCACCTTATATCTTGTAGTTATCATCCATGGAAGTCAGGGTAGGAACTCAAGGCATGAACCTGGAGGCAGAAACAAATGTAGAGGCCATGGAGGAGTGCTCTGTATTGTCCTGGCACAAATGGTTTTCTTAGCCTGCTTTCTTATAGCATGCAGGACCACCAGCCAAGGATTGATGCCATTTTCATAATCAACTGGGTTCTCCCACACAAACCAATAAAAAAGAAAATGCAAGACAAGCCAATTTTCATGTGTGTTGGTGGGGGGTATTTTCTTAATTGATAAATCTCTTCCAAAAAGACTCTACTTGTTTTAAGCTGACAAAAAACAAAAGCCTGGACAGCAGAGATGGAGCTGGCAAAACTGTCCAGCCAGAACGACATGCATATTCAACGTCATGAGATGAAGAAGAGCAAGAAACTGAGTGAGATACATGTTATGTATATCCTTTCTCTTTCTGTATAACTAACCCCCACAAACTCAGTGGCTTAAAAGAACTTGTGTCTTAGCTGATTCATTGATTCTGTGGGTCAGGAATTTAGACATAAATTAGGTGGGCATATAGCTCAGGAACTTAGGCCCACAAGGCTACCACCTTAACCTGAGCAAGGACATTGTTTCTGAAGCTCCACTCACATGACTGTGAAGGAAGGAGATCTCCATTTTCTTGCCAGTCTCTGACAGCCATGGTATACTTTCAGCTTTTGGAGGTCATCCAAAGGCCTTTCCTGAATGAGATTTCCTACACACCTTCAAAACATGCTACCTGCCTCTTCAAAGCCAGCAGGCAACTATGCTGGAATAGCATGTAATTATCGAGTAACCATTTTTCATCTTTGCTATGGTCTATTGCTTAGGAGGTCACAGCTTCCACCACACTCAAAGGATAATGGGATGTATGAGAGCATGACTCACTGGGGACCACTGCAACAGCATTAGCTTCTGGTAAAGAATTTGGGCGTTTTAAGTGAAATTGAATTTTGTGGAGGGAACAAAAAAATGAAAAAGAGAATAAAGGTCCTTGAAGTATGTCACAGGGAACAGTGAAGAAGAGGAATGTTAATTGTGTTTAGTGGCTTGGCTATTTCCTGGAGGAGATGGACGCTAAAGTAATAGGCCGATGAATAAACACAGAAGATGACATCAGAGAAAAATAACACCTGTGCAAAAACTACAAGTTTACAAGCCTGGGATATAATAAGGAAAAGCAAATAGTATATACATGGACTGTCCAAAAACATACTGGTTTAAATGTAGGTAGATACCAACTAGATTTGAATGCATTACATCAAGAAGTCACAGTTTAGACAAGAATGAACTATATATCTGCATTACCTAAGTTAGCTGCATAGGTACAATTCCTTGAACAAGAATAGAAACATATATACAGTATGACTAAGATAACTTTAAATTTATATTAATATAAATATCTATGCCAATGTAAAATATTTGAGACTAGTGGTTGTTCAAAAGTAGGTTCAATAATGTACCCATTTAGCCCATCATTTCTATAATATATCTCCATTTCTCCTTCAGAATGAGATTCTTGAATTTTTCCTGACTATGATAAATAACAACTTGTAACTAGCCCCCTTAAATGATGACAATCATTCATAACCCATCAAATGACAAAAAAAAATCACCCACCCCCACCTCTTGGTAATATGGATGTCATGTTATCTAGACTCCTTCCTACAGTCTGGGGGTGATAGAACCTTTGGAGAACACCAAGAAAACTGAGATAATGGTCAAGTCCTGGAAAAACTAGTCATAAACTTTGTTGTTCAGGCTCTGTGCAATAGGAAAACACAAGGCTTATCTGTAGTCCTGGCTGGAGTAGTCTATCAGTATGGACCATCTTAGCTAACTGCCTTGAAACTGTTTTGAGTGTAGAACTCTGAGGAAACTGCAGTGTAGGTACTCTGAGAGGCTGGATCACCTGGGCCACACATTTTCATTGCTGTCTGGTCCCCTTTGCTCTGAAAACACATAAACTTTCAAAGGTAACATTCATATCTGCATTAACATAAGTATGGACTATGCATTGTACACAAGCCTGGCAAAGATAATTTTGTGCTTTATACTTGATGGTGTAGGCAGGTCATCTGTCTATGTGTTACTTTCATTGGTTAATAAAGAAACTGC
>LOJH01055727.1:0-11232 GCA_001685095.1 Ellobius talpinus | reverse complement strand
TGCTCTTCCAAAGGTCCTGAGTTCAATTCCCAGCAACCACATGGTGGCTTATAACCATCTATAATGAGATATGGTGCCCTCTTCTGGCGTGTGGGCATACATGCAGAATACTAAAAATATTATATACATCATAAATAAATAAATCTTTAAAAAAAAAAGAAAATTTCTATGTAGACCAGGCTGACCTTGAACTCACAGAGATCTGACTGCCTCTGTCTCCTGAGTGCTGGGCTCTCATGCCTTGCCTAACATAAAACAGATTATATCACTATGTGTGGAATAGTTCATGTTGTTTATTGAATAAGATGCACTGTATGTATTGGATTCACATGACTGATGGGGGTGTGGCTGCAGCTCACAGAAGGGAGCACACTTCCTAATGCTAGCCAAGGCAAAAATCCAAATTCAATTTAGATTGTGTTTTCTACTACATGTGTCACCTTATAGCATCCTGAGTAGGAAAAACACTTGCCCATTAAACCATCATAAGTGAAGGACATGCTCTCTTTTATAGTTTTGCATGTGGGTACTGTGAGCGAAACTGTGTAGAGGGACTATGGGATCTCTGCATGCTGTTTCTTAAAACTGTCTATGAACAATGACCTCCAAATGAGAAGTTTAAATCACAAACAAAAGCAGATCAAGTTCTGGGTAAACAAAGAGTTACGGTCACCTGCCATAATTGCCTAATTTCACTTCCGTTTTGGTTTAGGTCTGTATTTGGCTTCCTACGAGAGTGAAAGCCCAGAAAACCAAACAGAAAAGGAGAGGTGGAGGTCTCTAAGGTGGGTCTGTGTGCCAGGATGGGGCATGTGAGGTGGCTGGAGGGAGACAGCTGGGCCACTTGGAGGCCAGGACAGGCCTGAGGGAGGGAAGAGGAACAAGCCGGGAACAGAGACATCAGAGCAGAACTCAAGGGCTCTGGCTATTGCAAGGAGGCTGAGCCAAGGACCCCTCGTTGGGGTCATTGCACTTCATTTGGAATGGTCGGGATGCATATCTCAGGGCCAGGAACTCCTGGTCCGTGTTTTTATGCCTGAGAATAGCACACATGCACATGCACCCCCACCCAACCCCATCCACACTGTCTCCAGCTTGTTCAGCCTGTTCGCACAGCCCATTGGAAGTCAAAGAGAAGCAGTGGGCTCAGACGGCTGAGCCCAAAGGATCTGCCACGCCCTCTCTGGCCACCTCTGAGAAGGTGCTGAGAAGGTGCCCTGTGGTGGACACAGGGAGGGGCTCACTTCATTCTCCCGTGTGTCTGATTCTGCAGATCTTCTATTCTGGGGAAGACATGAGAAGTCCTGAGGCAGAGGAAGAGGAAGAGGAAGCAATGGAGCTGATGCAGCCCATCCCAACCTCGTTGCAGACGGCCCAACGGGTGGAGGTTGACACAAAACCTCACTACTTTGCAAATCAGAGCCTGTGGCCTGGCACCTGCCACAATGCCATATTGGCACAGGAAACCTTTTCTGGGATCTCAGCCCTGGCTGACCTGACAGGCCCTCCAAGAGCATGGGTGACAATGCCTGGGACAAACTTTGCCTTCATGATGGAGTGGGTCACATACTCAATCTGTCCATTGTGGACAGGGACACAACAATGAGCTGGGTGACCGCAATCATGTGATCTTGTTGAGTGACCTGTACTGTGGAGATCACCGCCACCATCTGTCACCAGGTGACTTGGGAGCCTCTGCAGCTGCAGCAGGCACCATGGTGCAGCATGAGATGTGCTTGCACCAGCTCGGAGCCCACTCTGGCCCCTGGCATTCTGCTGATGGGCCCCTGTCCTGTCCCTTCCAGTGGACTTGTTCCTGTGGTCACCCATCTTCTTCTGCATCCTGCTGGTATCAGGATAGCCTTCTGGTGGCAGCGGTGAACCAAGTCAGTAAGACAAACAGGAGGCACGGAGTTGGCAATGTGTATATCATGACCTTCTGCCTAGCTCCCTTGTAAACGTTAGAGTTGGAGTAAACACGTTTATACGCCTATCCTGCTCATGAGTGTCCACGTGTGTCACAGTGCAGGGATCCCAGATGGTCCCTGGGATCATATGTTTCAATACGCTTTCCGAATAGTATGTGGGCCTGAGAGACTGCTCTCTCAGTGACGTACAAAGTTGAGGTCTGGAGTTTGGATTTCAGCACCTGTGTGTTGATGGGTTACATCTGTAACCCGGTGCTGGCTGGACAGGATAAGCAGAGTCCTGGAGCTTGCTGGCCAGCCAGTGTTGCCAGCTGCTAAGCTGAAAGTTCAGAGAGAGACTTTGTCTCAAAAAAAAAAGTAAGGTGGAAAACTCCATCCCCGCCTATGGGCCACACAGACAACTTCAAGGGCCCCTGAGGGGTCCCTAGAATTCTGAAAGTTCTGGCAGCTTCCAGCCACGATGGCCTCCTCTACCTCGTGCTCAGCTCCTCACCGCTGTCCACTGGAGTTTGGGGAGTGCATCAGCCCTTGGGCCTTCCCTGTCTCCAGTGACCTGTCCACATGTAGTCCTCCAAGAAATGCCCAGGCATTGCTGTTTATAATGGAAAGAGTACATCCCAAAGCTATGACTTTCACAGGGTATCAGTCACTGTTCAGCCACTTCCCAAAATACTTGAAGAGACTAACTTGATAAGAGGTCTAGTTAGCTCACAGGACGGTGGGAGAGTCAGGAGCATGGCCCCTGAGTTGACTCAACTCTGACAAGCCCCTTACTGTGGCACACCAGGGCAGATTACAGCGATGGAGGTTAAGAGGGTAGAGGATTGCCAACCCTACAGAAAGCGAGAGAAGAGTTCCTCCCTGTAACAGAGTATGGTACGGGGTTCATAGAGAGAGCAGCACCCTCCATTGCCCCAAGGACCAAAATTGTCTCAAGGACTGCATTAGGGTCCTTCTCTTAAAAGCTCCAAGGCTCTGCCAGGCCTGGTGCCACAGGCCTTTCATCCCAGCACCCAGGAGGCAGAGACAGGACGATCTCTGTGAGTTTGGGGCCAGCCTGTTTTACAGAGCTAGCCAGGGCTACACACAGAAACCCTATCTAGAAAAAAATAAAAACCCCAAGGTTCCTCCCAGTTCCACCATCCAGGGACCAAACTTCCAACACACAGACCGACCTCTGCGTGGCGGCAAACAGTAGCCAAAGCAGAGTAGGGAGCTGTCACCAAAATTAGAAATATCCAAATGTGGTCTGTAACTGTCACCTCTAGTGACTCATCTGGCCATTGTGTTTATGAAGTTTTACTGCAGAGCTGTTTGAGAGAAAAAGATTGGGAACAATAGAGCATCCAGAAGCCAGTCATTACAGGGCCCAGCCTCTTCAGGTGTGATGAGGATGCTTTAGGTGCCGACAAGAAAAGAACCCTGCGACCCCCACGGTGGCTGTGTCTATCCGTCCCCCATCAGCATGGCTCAGGAGTCCCTGAGCAGCTGTCCCTGCCGGTGTAGAGAGCTCTGTGGACACAATTCCTCCAGTGAAGCAGCTACATGTGGTGAAAATGACTTCTGAATTCTCTGGAAATGATCTTAGATCATGGAGCGACTCGAGAACGTTTATCCAGGAAAATCTGGACTTTGGAGATGGACCAGCGAGTAAAATGCTTGCTGCACAAGCGTGAGGACCCAAGTTCAGCTCCTCAGCACCTGTGTAAAAAAGCCAGGCACAGCAGCACACGTCTGTGACCCTGCCACCATTGGAGAGAGATGGTCAGGTCCCAGGAGGCCACTGGCCAGCCAGTCTAGCCAATCATGGTGAGCTCCAGGTTCAGTGAAATATCCTGTCTTGGAAAAATAAAGTGGAGATTAATAGAAGACACCAAATATTGACCTCTGGCCTCCATTCTCACACACAGGTGAGCACACCCAAAACATACATACATACACACATCAAAAAAAATGGAAAAAGAAAATCTACTAAAATTGTGTAAGAACTATGAAAATTTTGTGACCTTAGAACTGGGACTGCTTCCTCTCATGAAGAACAGTAGAAGTCAACTCCAAGGACACAGCCAAGAACACATAGACCCGCCTCTCCAGCCCCAGTCTAGGACTCAGCCCTACAGGAAAGAGACTCCCATCCTCTCCCACCCAGACTCCAGCTCTGTCCAGCCAAGGTGCAGTCTTGAATGAGCACAGCCGAGAGGCAAGGAGCCCCATTCACAGAACAGAGATTGCTCTAGCCACTTCCTTGAGAGTGCCAGGGCCCCAGTCACACTCACACTAGCTCACCCGTGTGGTGGAAACACCATGCTGGGAAGAAAAGAAGAGGAAGATGAAGCTACAGTCCCACCTAACACTAACTCCAAAAGCAAAGGTGTCACCCTGAGAAAGTGGTGACAGGCAAGCTGTAAGCACAGACATCTAAAATCTTCAAGGACTTCTTCAAACCCAAGGGCAATTTCAAAAACAGTAGCGATATTGATAGCAAGAAATTAATAGGTCACAACCTCACGATACCAATAAGCTAAACCATAAGGCAAACAACTACCAGAGAAAATAATTTTTCGAATAAACTGCAGTCTTGCTAGGAATCTATGCCTGGTGAAGGAGCCTGTATTTCAATTGTCTGGGTCCAGCAGTTCATGCCCTCAGACATCACTGTGAACAGTAAGTAAGCTGGTTACTTATCATTGAGGTGGAGCTTAATGGCTAGGTGTGACACCAGCAAAGGCAGACTGCTAATGGAGAGGCAGGAGACAGTCACAGGGCACCCTGGGCGAGGCACCGTCCTTTTAGACTGACCACGTGCATGCCCAGGGCCATACTCTAAATGCCCATTGTCAACCAAAATTTAAAAGGCATGAATTCAAAACAAAACAAAACAGAAATAACACACCATGAATGGAGGGTAGAAATTGCCTGTGAGAGGAGCCATCTGGTGAACAAACCTCAGAGCAACCACTGTGCATATGTTGAAATAGCTACTGGAGGTCGTGCTTGAGAAATAAAGGAGCGTGTGATAGCAATGGTTCATCAAATACAGAATACTGACAAGCAGATTAAAAAAATTTTTTTTTAAATAATGGAACCTGAAGTTGAAAGTACAATAAGTGGGATTTTTAAAATGTGGGTGGAGGTGGTGAGAGAGACGGCTCAGAGGTTAAGAGTGCTGGCTGTTCTTCCAGAGGACTCTGGTTTGATTCCCACCACCCACATGGTGGCTACCAACTGGCAGCAGCTCTAGGTTCCAGGAAAGCAGGAGCCCTCTTCTGGCTTCCTCTGGCACTGCATGCAGGTGGTATACAGGTAAAGCACTCATACACATAACTAAAATTTTAATTTAAAAATAAATGTTCCTGGAGAGCTCGACAGCAGACCTGAAATGGCAAGAGAAAAAAATAAGAGAGCTTGAAGATGGAATGATGGATGAATATAGAATACACTATTTGAAAAGTGGGGAAAATCAAGAAAAATGAACATAATCTCATAAGGGCGTGAAACACCACTCGCCTCCCCAATGTACACATAATGGGAGCAGAAGAAAAAGATAGCAAAGAGTGGGAAGACTTGTATCATGGTTGGAATAATAGTGGAAAACTTCCAGAATTTGGTGAAAATATTACACATCTAAGAGGTTCAATAAACTCCAACCAGGGTAAAATCAAAAGACACACAGACACACTCAAACACCCACACACACACAGAGTTACACACAGGGACACACACACTAGTAAACGTACTAAACAGTCAAAGAAAATGTTTGAATGAAGCAAAATAAAAATGACTTATCATCTACGTGGGAACCCCAACACTATGCATGGATGTGATATAATAATATCGGGGCAGTGGGCCCAGAAAGAAGGGCTAGAAGATGCGATGGTTCTGGGGTGTGTCCCCTGATCAAATGTGTGTGATGAGGTGTGTCTCTCAGCTTTCTGTCACCGTGACGAAAGGCCTGCTTCTCAGGAGGGAAGCCTTACTTTGGTTCATCTTGGAGATTCAGCCACGGTTGCTTGGCTCCTGTAGCGATGCAGTAGGTCACAGCAAAGCACATGGTACATAAACCCCTCCACCGTGGCCCAGAAGCAAAAGAGGAGGGAGCCAGAATCCCACTACATCCTCTTAGGGAGCATGCATGACCTCAGTGGCATAACTTCTTCCCAAGTTGGCCCCACCTCCTTAGGGTTCTGCCACCTCCAGGAGCTCTACAGGCTGACAGCCAAGTCTTTGGCATGTGGCCCCTGGACGATATGGTGGTTTGGGTAGGAAATGTCCCCTAGAAAATCGCTGTGTGAACACTTGGTTCCCAGCTGTAGTGCTGTTGTGGGGGCTGGGGAACCTTTAGGAGGTAGAGCCTGGCAGGGGCAGGTGAGTCACCAGGGCATGGGCTTTGCGACTTCTAGCTTGGCCTTGCCTTTGGACCTTTCTTTGTTCCTGTTCTGCCATCTGTGTTCCAGCCACCCCAACTACCATGCCTTCGCCACCATGGTGAACATTATCCTCTCCAGCCACAAGGCAAAAATCCCTTTTCCATTTAGATGTTTCTTTCAGGAATCTTATCCCAGTGATGGAAATGTAATGAATTCAGGGGACATCCCAGATGTAAGCCAGAGAGTCGATCGAGGGTGAGAGACTGAGAAGCCAGTCATGTGGCTGGTGTGTGCAGAGGAATCGCCTCTCACCTTCTGGGTCCTTGAGAACTATCATGACTTGAATGTGGAATGACCCTCAACAGCTCAATCATGGTTCTGACAGTCACGTTATTTTTTGGAAAGATGGTCCTGCAGTCACTGTGCCAGATAGGAAAGAAAAGGAAAATATAACGACACTAGGAGACCAGTCGGGGGGGAGTGTATAAGGAGGAGAGAGCAAGACTTTAATTATTAATATTTTATTTTTAATTGTAACTATATGTGGGGCGCACAGGTGCAGTATCCACAGAGGCCAGAAGAGGGCGTCATATCCCTCTAGAGCCGGAGTTGCAGGCTGTTGAGAGCTGCCCCAATTTGTACCGACCTACGGATCTTCTGAAAGAGCAGTGCGTGCTCCTAACCGCTGAACCATCTCTCGAGTCCAGGGACCAAGGGTTTAGATCTAAACAGCTCCTGCAAATTGCTTTCCCAAACAGCTGTCTCCATCCAATCCCCTATTGGTGCCTTTCTGTGGAACATCACAAGCACCAGAAGCCTTAGTTCTCTGCTTTTTGCTAAATTTCAAATAAAGTGGCCCTCCCATAAGCAGCAGCTTACAGATTGAATTTTTTCTTTTAATATTGCATTAAAATAGTATCCTGATTGCTGAGGTTTGTGCTGCCTTCTTCAAGTCTGAGCCTGGGAGGCTTGCAGAGCGAGCAATGCTACTCAGAGACACTAGGAGGCGCCCTCTCCCCATCGCCCCCTACTCAGCTCCGGCACAGACTTGGGGAACAGCCTAACTCAGTTCTAGGTACCAGAAGGCATTGCAGGCTTTCCCACTGGCATCTCCTCTACCACCCATCAATTAGTCCCTGGGTCCATTTTCCCCAAGATGCCCTGGGGAGATCTTTCTCCCCGCTTGATTTTAGGGTCGACTGCACAGCTGGAGGGCCTATTGTAAAGAGAAGGTGGGCAGCTTAATCCTCGCACATTGACAGTGCTTTCCTGAATTTCCCACGAAGCCGCTGAGTGTGCGGAGAAGATGCCTGTCTGAGGCTTGTGCTCCAGAAGGGACTTGGGTGTCTGGGGATATCACAAGCCTGGTGCAAAATTTACTAGAATAATCAAGATTCGAATTAAAGATATCTTAATGTTTTGTTTTGTTTTAAGATACATTCTTGGAGTTGGGCATGGTGACGCACGGCTTTAATCTCAGCGCTCAGAAAGCAGAGGCAGACCAATCTTTGTGAGGCCAACGTGGTCTACAAAGTGAGTTCCAAGACAGTCAGGACTGTTACACAGAGAAACCCTGTCTCAAAAACCTAAATAAATAAGTAAAAGAAAGAAACTTTCTTGATATGTAGCCCTGACTAGTCTGCACCCTGCAGCATAGACCAGGCTGTTCTGGAACTTGAAACCATCCCCTTGCTTCTGGAATGCTGGGGTCACAGGCATGAGTCACTATGCCCAACTTAATGAAATAGTTTTTACAACAACAACAAAAATACAACAAAGCAGAATCTTGCTGTGCAGTCCAAGCTGTCCTGGAACTTACAACCGTAGTATTTTGGCCTTAGGAATACTGGGATCATAGGTCTGGGCTACCACATCGGCTGCAATTTATAAAGAAGTTCATGAAGATGGCTTCACATAGCACCATTTTAAAATTAGTGCCCTATGAGAGAGCGCCAGCAACATCACAGGAATAAAGACCAGAGAACCATTTTCTGAATCTGACCCCCTTCCACCATGGGGTCCATGGAATCTGACCCCCTTCCACCATGGGGTCCATGGAATCTGACCCCCACCCACCATGGGGTCCATGGAATCTGACCCCCACCCACCATGGGGTCCATGGAATCTGGCCCTCACCCACCATGAGGTCCGTGGAATCTGACCCCCTTCCACCATGGGTCGGTGGAATCTGACCCCCTTCCACCATGGGGTCCAGATGTCAGACTCTAGTTCTCAAGCTTGTGCGGCAGTCACTTTACCCGCCGAGCCATCTGGATAGCCCACGTGTCAGTATTTTATAGCCAGGATATCACATTTCCTCTTGTCTCAAGCTGCAGCTTTGTCCTTTTAGTTAAAATGCTAATTATCCTGGCTTGATCATTTGCACATTATATTGGTAGATCAAGTTATCATCCTGAACTCCATAAAAATGTAAAATTGTGTCCCAGTTACACTTTTAAATTTGTTGAGTATATCAGACAGTGGCCACAGTGCCTTGTAGAGGTCAGAGAACAACTTATCAGCTAGTGGGAGTTGGTTCTTTCCTTCCACCATAGGGGTCTAGGGATGACTCCGGTCACCAGGGTTGGAGGCAGCTGAGCCATGCTGTTGCTCTAATTCTTTAAACTTATTTTTATTTATGGGGGTTTTACATGTGTGTGTATGTGTCTGTGTATGTGTGCCTATGTATGTGTGAATGCCACCTGAGTACAGTGCCCATAGAGGCCAAGAAAGGGCATCACATTGCTTGGGGCTGGCATTACAGGTGTGAGCTGCTCAGTGTGAGCGCCGGGAACTGAACCCAGGTCCTCTGGGAGAGCAGCAAGGTCTCTTAACCTCTGAGCCATCTCTTCAGCCCTGGTCCTAAATCTTGAAAATATTATTTCCGCTGGTGAGTGAGATGCTTTAGCATACCTTGGTTGCACCTAACTGAGTATTGTCCTCTCTGTACTCCAGTGCCAGCCCCAGCAGAGACTGTTAGAATCCCAATGTTCAGAAAGCAAAGAACATGTTAATGGTTCCCTAGGATCCAGAAATGCCACTTGTAAACGTACACCCAAAGGAAATGAACGTATGCACTTGTGCAAAAACTTGTACACAAATGTTCATTGCAGCATTGCCCATAGTATCCAAAGCATGAGGGGAAAAAATAAATGTATTGTTAGTGAATAGCCCAACAGAATGTGCTATGTCCATACAATGGAACATGTTTCAGCCAGAAAAAGGGAGGAAGTTTGGGTCAATCAACACCAAGGAATGAACCTTGAAAACCTCGCACTGAATAAAGGAAGTCAGACACAAAAGGCTGCACCCTGTGGATTCCACTTTATGAAATATCTGGAGCAGGCTGACCCACCGAGACAGAATAATCTCATCTTTTGCCAGGAACTGGGTCAGGAAGATGATGAATGTCTGCTAACAAGCACGGGGTTTCTTTGTGTGGTGATGGCCATGATCGGGAGTTTGATGACATTGGTCGTTGCACAAGATAGCCCTGATTATTATGTTAAGACAGTGAGTTTTATGTTAGATGAAGTTTTACATGAATTATATCTCAACTTAAGGAGAAAGGAAGGATGCATTGGAGGGGGAGGTCTTTATTAAGGGAATCTCTGTGATAAAGACACTCAATGGAGCCTGAGTGGCAAGAAGGGGCCACACAGGAGTTCTCCTGAGGAAAAGAGCATTCCAAACTAAGACGCCAACCCCTGTGTCTTAGTTAAGGTTTTCTATGCTGTGAAGAGACACCATGGCCACAGCAACTCTTACAAAGGAAACATTTAATTGGGGCTCCCTACAGTTTCAGAGGGTCAGCCCATCATCGTTATGATGGGGAGCATGGTGCTCTGTAGGCAGATGTGGTGCTGGCTACATTTTGGCTTGCAGCCAACAGGAAGTCAACTGAAAGTCACACTGAGGGAAGCTTGAGCAAAAGAGACCTCAAAGTCCACCCCCCATGGCAACACACTTCCTCCAGCAAGGCCAAGCCTCCTAATGGTGCCACTCCCTTTGGGGGTCATTTTCTTCCAAATCTTCACACCCTGCAAAGACCCAGAGGCTGAAAGCACCACACAGACACCATCCATTCACTCTACAAATTCTCAACAAAATCTAGTGGTTCTCAACCTGTGGGTCGTAACCTCTTTAGGAGTCGCAGGTCAGATATTCTGCGTATCAGAATTTACATTAACATTCATAATAGTAACAAAACTACAGTTATGAAATAGCAATGAAATACTTTTTATGGTTGGGGGTCACTACAACGTAAGGAACTGTATCAGAGGGTCGCAACATTAGAAAGGTTCTAATCTGTACTAGGCACTATGTTCAAGAGATAGACCAGGAGCTGGGCAGTGGTGGCGCACGCCTTTAATCCTAGCACTCGGGAGGCAGAAGCAGGCAGATCTCTGTGAGCTCAAGGCCAGTGTAGTCCACAGGAGCAAATTCCAGGACAGGTTCCAAAGCTAAGAGACAGATTCAGAACAAAATGTGGTATACATTTTGTCATTGTGTAAAAACTGTTAGACTAAGAAAGGAAATAAAGCAGGGAGGGTGAAGACTGGGATAGAGAAGCTGTGCCGAGGTTTCAGGGAAACCTCCCTAAAGTGGTGAGGTTTGAGCACCAGGGAAAGGGGATGCTGGGGGTGGACAGAGGAGCAAGGGTCTTGGGCCATCTAAGGATGGGAACAGTGATAGAGAGTTGGAGGGACATAGGCAGACAAGGAAAAGGAAAGCAAGCCCCACCTCCACCTCCCATGGCATTTCTGGTTCCCACAAGACATTTGGAGGAAAAAGGTAGAAGCAGATCTATAAGGAAGCACCAAGGAAAAGAGAAGGGCCCAGAGCCCCATAAAAATATCTAAACACAGCTTTAGGGTCCCTCCTGTACCAAAGGGAAAATGTCGTTTCTCTCTCTCTCTCTCTCTCTCTCTCTCTCT
>LOJH01055724.1:624-11820 GCA_001685095.1 Ellobius talpinus | reverse complement strand
TGATTTCTGTTTCTATAATTCCCTTGGCTTATGTTTTCTTTATTGTCTCTATTTTAGTTTTCAAGTATCAAATAGTGTTTTTTTCACAGGAATCATTGTTTTTTCTTTGTTTTCTTTAAGTGTTTTGCTGATGTCTTTCAATATTTTGTTTGTCTCCTTCTCCATTACATTTTGGGAATTTTTCATTTCCTTTTTAAGAGTTTCAAACACTCTGGTAATGTTATTTTTTAGGTCACTTTCTTCTGCTTCATCTATATTTGGTTGTTTAAGTCTTACTGTTGTAGGGTCTTTAGGTTTTACTGTTGTCATGTTGCTCTTTGCAGTGTTGTATGTGTTCTTCCCTTTTCTACACATCTTTTCCTCTAACAGGTATGGTTGGGGCTGTCTGTGATTCTGTTCATTAATCTTCTAGTTGTCAGTGAATCTAAGGCTCAGAYGGTTGTTCCTCATGGTACAGTCAGTGCCATGGTTCTAGTTACCCCATTGGTCACTCTGTCTTCCTGGAGATCACTCAGTGTTCCTGTGCTTTGCTCTGCTCCTTTGGAGTTTGCTGTCTCAGGTCTGCTCTAGCCTAAGATTTTGGCTTAGATCTCTTTCTGTAAATAACCCTAGTCTGGATTTGTCCCTGCATAGGTCTCTGGCTTGGGGTTGTTCCTTCAAAGTTCTCTAGTTTTAGTCTTACTCCCTCAGAGATTCCAGGCTCACATGTGTCCAGCACTGCAGAGAACCTGGCTCAGGTTTACTCCCTCAGAGGTCCCTGACTCCTGCTTGGACCCACACAGGTTTCTGGTTCCTGCCTATTCCCTTTGATGTCCTAGAGCAATGCCCACACCCACAGAGGTCCTGGTTCAGGCCTACTCTCTCTGAGGTCCCAGGCTCACACTTGAATCCACAGAGATCGCTGCTTCCTGTCTACTCCCTTAGAGGTCCCAGATTCACATACCAACTGGCAGAGGTCCTGGATCAAGCCTAGTTCCTCAGAGGTCCTAGCCTCATGCCCAGACCCACAGGGGTTCTAGTTTAGGTCTATTTCCTTGAAGGTACCAGACTCACGTCCGGCCCCTCAGTGTTCTCTGGCTCTGGCTCACTCGCTCAGCAGTTACTCCGCTGTACCTGTTCCAGTGGCGTTCACTGTCTCAGGTCTGTTCTTGACAAGATTGCTGACTTAGTCCTGGTCTGCCAATGTCCTGGGACTAGATTGGCTCCTGGTTCCTGCTTCCATAGAGCTTTCTTTCTCAGGCCCACTCCAGCCTAGGTAGCTGGTTCAGTCCCACAACTGTGGAATTTGTTGCCTCAGGCCCCCATTCAAGCCGAAGGTGGAGTTCTTTGCCTCAGGCCTACTTTGGCCTAGGTTACTAGCTTCCACCTGTTTATGTAAATCCAGATCTGGATCTGCTCCTGCAGTGGTCCCTGGTTTGGAGTTGGTCCCACAATGGTCCTTCCAGCAATTGTTAATAGCTTAAGTGTCCTCAGAGAGGTGTTGTGCCTTTGAACCCTCCCCAAAGCAGTTATTATCTATAAGTCTTTGAAGAGGGGCAGAGTATATGAACACCTCTCCCCCACTGTGAGTAACCACAGATGCTGAGAGTTCAAGAGAGCAGACAACTCCATGCCAGACAACAGTATTTCTTTCCACACATTCAAGAGTTGTTACTGCTTCAGTTTCTAGGCTAAGGATTCAGAAATTGGCTACTTCTACTTCTTTTCTCCTGAGATGCTGACTCTTGATTTTTAGCTGCAACCATCAATGAACAATAAGTTGCCCTGTGGGGAACCACATGTATATTACAGCCAGAGAATCTTAATGATAGATAACACCACCATAAGAGGCGTTAGTATTCCAGCTATCAGATGACTCTATCTCTTGCCATCACTTCTCTCCCAGCCACTGATTCATCTTGGCAGTTAGGGTGTTCCCACCAAGTACTGCCTAAATGACAAGTTGTGAGCAATCTCAGTGATGGTTGTGTTTTATACCAGTAAGTTTAGGGTGGTTTGTTGCACAATAACATAGAACAAGAGTTGTTACTTCTTTTGATTTCAGTTTCCTTTTCTGTAATGTGAAAAGAGTGATGATGATCGCATGACAGCATAAAAATAACAATAAAGTGCAGAAGACTAAATATTTCTCAGACTCAGTTGCCTCAAGTCACTGTTGCTGTATTGGATGGTTTCATCATGTTTTACCCATGTTTTACCCATTTTTATCTTACTACAATAAAATAACTGAGGTCACTAAGTTTAAGGAAAACAAGTTTTTTTCAATTTTGGAGACACAAAAGCACAGTGTTAAGCTCTGGTGATTAATCAAATGATGACACCAGGGCAAGAACAAGTGTGAGAACAACCTACTCATCTGAGGCAGTGAAATAAAAAGAATGTACCTCAGGTGAGCACTATAATCATTTATGAGTAAGTGTCCCCGGCATATCATGTGATGACCATAAGCAGAGTTAAACTGGTAGTATCTCAGGTCTCATTCTATTCTTCATTCTGTTTTCTCTCTATGGAGTTGAACTACTGTAGGTCCATATTATTACAATGAATGGTGGCCAGACTTTCAGGCCATAGTTTGCACCTGCCACACAGAAGGTGGTCACCTCCCTAACAAAGGGTCAGGATTTGCTAATGTTGTTCTGCTCCTTCTTTTGCAATTTTGAGGATGATTGGGATAGAGATGCTAATTCAGCCTACATGACAGAGATGGCATATGGATCAGGAAGATAGAAAGATTTGACAGAGCAGGCATAGGTAGGTAGATGTGTGGTCATGAACAAAGCCATTTACCTGATTACCTAGGAAACAGAATGCTAATAAATTTCCCTCTCAGTTTATGTTTTGGTATATAAGGCTGTTGGACAAATAAACACAGAGGAATTTTAAGGATGTGAACTCAGGATTTCAGGAGGGATCATTGGACATCTCTCTCCCGATAAAGCTATATGAGTTGTGTCTTTAGTCCCATGGCTCTCTTCTGGTCCAGAGAAATAATTTATGGTCTGGGCTGGTACTGGACCATGAAATAATGGCACCTTGCAATATGGGGCTGATTGGTGAACCCCAAAATACTAATACTCCCAAAAAACATGGAAGAAGTAACCAGACATACAGAGGAGAACATGAGGAACCCGTGGGAAAAAATGCACCACAGGTGAATATGTGAATAATGAGCACTCAGAAATAGAGAATAGAATTTAAACAAGTATACAGAAGTGGGAAATTTAAATCAGCAGTAAATATTTGTAAATAATAAGTTATATATATGGGATAAGGAAAGAGTATTCAATTATTTAGGTTAATAGCTAAAAAAAGTTAAAGAGAAACAGAAATAATGGCAGAAGTATTTAGAGTCAGTAAGCATGATAGACACAGAGATGCAACTTTTTTGCTTGCTAAATGGGTAGGAGAAGTAAAGGAAATATGACATTTGGTTCAAGAACCATCTAGGTTACTGCTGAGATTGAGGCACCAGGTGCAGGCACTGTGCAGTAGCCACCTGAATCTAACCCACCTGCAGGGGAAAGGGAAGCAAGAGTAAATTTAGAGTGCAATATTTTTTTATGATTTTTAAAAAATGCTGCAAGGTCCCCGGCAGGCAGTGGGCTCTGGGAGCAGCCAATCCCAGGCAGAGATGGCTGTGGTCCCCTAGTGATGGCTGGTCTCAGGCAGGGAGACATAGTGGGCTGGTCCCAGCTATCCCAGCGGTGAGAGCAGGCAGCATCAGTGAGGTTCCCTGACCAGGAGAGCCGTGCAGACCCAGCCATGTGGCGAGCAGCTGGGCAGGCGACAGTGAGTCCCTGGAAGGCTCAGGTTCCCAGCAGCGAGCAGGTGGGCAGGCAAGCGGGTGGGAGACACGTGGGCAGACACATCCTACAGAATAGAATTGGATATTTATTACTTAGAGGAGAGAAAGAGTGGGGGAAGAAGGAGAAGAGAAAGGGCAGAGACAGCAAGAGAAGGGAGCGGGAGAGAAGGAGGGCGGGTGCCAAAAAGAAACAGTGAGAATCTAGGATGGTGAGAGGGGGGCAGGGGGTCACTGGGAGTGGGTGTGGCTTGTCTCTTAAAGAGACAAAAACCATAACAATTTTACCACACAGTGAGCAGCCCAGAGTTAGTTAATAGAACAGAGGAGAGGATTCAGGAATTCTTCTAATTTTTTAATTACATGTTAAAATAGAAAAAGATAGTTAAAAATCAGTGTGGCTACATTTGTCAGAGCTTGTGATAACAGGATGACAGATGGAGAGAACCTGTGTCCTGAACCCTGCTGTGTGGCCTGGCTTCAGCAGGAAGCTGAAAGGGAGATTTGGAAAAAAGGGAGCCTTAGAGAGCTGCAGCTTCAGGACAATTAAAAATAAACAAACAGGTTAAATATGCTTCTTTTTCCATTTCACAATTCTTATCAAACAGTTTCTTATCAAAAAGTATCTATCAAAAATTCTTATCAAACAGGTTTTTCCACTTGCTTGGGTAGCGTTACTTCAAAATATTTTGTAGTATTTGTGGCTATTGTAAAGGATAACGACTCTCATTTATCATTTGTGTAGAAGAGGAGCCTTTGGGTTGTTTTCAGGTTCTGGCTATGACAAAGTAATTTTGCTATAAACATAGTTGAGCACATGTCCTTATGAGCATCTTTTATGTATAGACCTAAAACTGGTATTAATGAGTTTTAAGGTAGTTTGTTGCATAATTTTCTTTTAAAAATTGCCATATTAGGATCCAAAGAGACTGCCAGTTTGCACTTCCACCAGCAGTGAAGGAGTTTTTCCTTTACTCCACATTCTCTTCAGCATAAATTATCAGCAGTGTTTTTAATCTTGATCATTTTTACAAGGATAAGATGGAATCTCAAAGTTGTTTAGATTTGCATTTCTCTAATGGCTAAGATGTTGAGCATTTTTAAGTGTCTCAGTCATTTTAAGTTTATGTGCTGAGATTTTTTAGTTTAGGTCTGTACCATATATTTTTATTGGATTATTTCATATTTTGATAAAATATTTTACCATTTTATAGGCTGATATTGTGTCTTGTTGACTATGTCTTTTGCTATGCAGAAGCTTCTCAGTTCAGGAGATCTCATTTAATAATTGTTTCTCTCAATGTCTGAGCCACTGAGGCTGCGTTTGAGATGTACCAATGCATTCAAATGTACTTCTAACTTTTTCTTCTGTGAGGTTCAATGTTATTGGTTTCATGTTGAGGTCTTTGATTCATTTAAACTTGAGTTTTGTGCATAGAGATAAATACGAACCTGTTTTCATTCTTCTACATGTTGATGTCTAATTAGGCCAGCATCATTAGTTGAATATGTTTTCTTTTCCCATTTTCCTATCAGCTAGGCAGATGTACAAATTATAAGGAAGATAGTCTACAAACTTTTATTTAGATATACAATGATTAAAGTCTTAGTTATAGACTTTATAACTTTATAGGAGACCTTGAGCCATTAAGTAAAATTTTTAAAGGGAGCAATGAGAGGGTTTATAAAAGATGCCAAACAGGTACTCAAGCAGGTGGAGTATAGATCAAAAGGTAGAGTATAAAATAATCACCAAGTACAGTATATTAATTATAATTCAGCTATGGCAAGTGTGTACATTAAGTACAAAACTTAATCTACAGCAGTTTTATAAAAAATGCTTTTTATGGCTGCAGTTTCCTGTTTTTTGCCAGTTAAGATATTAAACTCTTAATTTAAAGCAGTACCTTGTCAAATACAAAAGAGCAGGATAAAATCTAGAAGATCGTTTAGCAGAGAATTGACTGTGATCAGTGTTTCTTATACTAAGCAATAGATTAACTGATAATTTTAAGATAGTGATTCTTGGACAATTGTGCTTGCTCAATTCAAAGATCAGAGTAATAATCTTTTCCGAGATGATCGTTGCCACAATTTGCAGAACTGTATTTTGCTAATGTTATAGCTATCCTTGAAGGATGTTAAGCAAAAATTTTATGCACGGCTTTTCCAATAAAATGACTGCATATATGGTTAATAATAGAAAGAAATTGTAAAGCATACCATGGCTCCTTCAAAACAATTTAAAATGAGAAAAAGTTGCAGACAAATCTGCTGCAGACAGATCTGACATGATGACACCAAGGTGACCTTGCCAAGGCAAGGAAAAAAGGCATTGCAATGAATTATGAAAAGACCCCACCAATATTAATTTAGGGTCAAGGATGCATTTGTGCTTATTTTACAAAAATAAATAAAGCTGAATGAGATGCCTACATCCATGTACAGTAAAGGAGTGGCAGACCCTATGACATCCTAACTGTAAACGCCCCATAGAGCGGTTTGGAGAAAGGAGTTGGAGAGGAGTCTTTGGTCCAGTATTGATCTGTGGGACCTGTTACCACCACTTTACACTGCAGGGTGCCATGCTGCTATGAAGGACAGTTGCTGAGCTGCTTCCAGGCACTTGGGACACACACAGACCCAGAGGCCCTGCTGCATAATGACTTCAATTTTCTGCAGTTTGAATCAAGTTTGCTTGCTGAATTGAAGACTGAACATCTCACTGCTTTAATATTTGGGACACAGAACTCATTATCATTAAAATATTGGACCTAAAATCTAAGACCTAAGCTTTCTACTTAGGGAAAAAAAGACTCAAAATAAGAATTGACTAAAACCACTCCACTTAAGAAGGAGACAGAGTAAGGGTTTAGCTTCTGTTCAGAGACTAAAACCGGTATTTGATAACAGCAATGTCATTGTGCTCTCACCCATCAGAAAAGTTGTTCTTGTCTTTTGATTAATGTGAATTTTAAAAAATTGTGACATGTTTAATTATGGATTTATTGTTAAATCTGTTATTGACCTGTTAGTGTTTGAACTGCTTATAAGATGTTGAGAAAAGTTGGTGTTGGCAAATAGTGTTTGGAAATGCTTATACGATGTTGAAAAATGTTGGTATAGACCTGATAATGTTTTAAACTGCTTATAAAATGTCATAAAAAGTTTGACACACCCTGTAAATGTTTGAATTTAATGCATATGTTAAACATTTTAGATTTTGATATAATATAAAAATTCAAGAGGTGCTCTAGTTTAGCTAGAAAAACATTTTCAACTCAGGCTATCCTTTCTCCTTTAAATATGAGACTATGGTCTTTAAGAACATGATTATTCATAAAATATGATTATTTACCGTGACAAAAAATATGGCTCCAAGGCACAGAGCCCAAAGGTATCTCTCTCCATTAATCTCTTTTCTTCACAGAGATCAGCAATCAGTGATGGGTTTAAAGCTTCTTCTCCGCAGATGCCTAATATGGGAAATTACATAAAATAAAATGCCTGTTCCAAGGATGGGTAAATTTGGGTAAATGGAGAAGTCTTTGCCTAAGGCAGATGTGATAATATGTCCTATTGCAGAAGCACAGGTTTTATTAAAATTAATAAGGAAAAATAGATTGTAGGCTCATATTTCTACATTGAATGGCAGGCAGACTTCCAGTACATAGTGTGCACATGCCGCACAGAAGGTGGTCACCTCCATAAAAAGGGTCAGGATTTGCTAATATTGTTATGCTTCTTCTTTGAAGTTTGGAGGATGCCTGGGATAGAGATGCTAATTCAGCTTACATGATAACGCTGACATACAGAGCAGGAAGATAGGAAGATGTGACAGAGCAGGCAAAGGGAGATGTGTGGCCATGACCACAACTATTTACCTGGTTACCTAGGAAACAGAATGCTAATAAATTTTCCCCTCAGTTTATATTTTGGTATATAAGGCTGTTTGGAGACTAAATACAGAATTTAAGGATGTGAACTTAGGATTTCCTGAGGGATCACTGGAAAACTCCCTCCTGATAATACCATGTGAGTTGTGTCTTTAATCCCATAACTCCCTTCTGGTTCAGAGAAATAATTTATGGTCCACAAAAAACCACAAGTCATTAAAGACTCCAGTAGCCACATATATGAATATTTCCCATTATTGACAATTCTCAAGGATATGTGAATGAGTATAAGGCTAGATAAAAGGGAGCCAAAAGTGAACTTGGGAGCTTACTGCATTGGCTAACTGGTATTTGTATAATACAATTACACTACCTGGTATGGCCGTGGATCCCAACCTGTCATTCACAATCCCTTTGGGAGTTGAATGACCCTTTCACAGGTGTCTGCTATGACCATTTGAAAGCACAGATAATTACATTGTGATACAGAACAGTGGTAAAATTACAGCTATGAAGTAGGAAAAACAAATAATTTCATGGTTGGGGGGTCACTATAACATGAAGGACAGTATTAAAGGGCCGCAACATCAGGAAGGTTGAGAACCACTGTGATAAGGTGTTTTCCTTAAAACCCTGACTCTGCAGCACTGATTTGAACCTCAGCATGCACCAGACATGCATGGTCAGAATGGCCCGAGAGAGCATGCTTAACCAGCATGCTAGAGCAAATGGCATTCATTTTTTTTTCAGCCATTGTTTCATTTTTTACAAGTTTCAAGAAAACATATCCCATTATGGAAATACAATAGTGAACTGCAGAGGAGATCATTTTAACATCCCAGGAATGGGGTTGTACAGCAGCAGAGCTACCCAGAACATAAATCATCATTTCTAGTCAAAGGAGTTCTGGGGACATATTTATAAAATACCCAGTCCCTGGCAGGGGGAGTCAAGGAAAATACCATGTCAGAAAGGAATCCTTAGGACCTAAAGTAGAACCCTTTAGCATGAGGGGGATAATTAACTTGAACTTCTGATTTTCTCACTTTTGAATCTCCTATTTTTCTATAGGAAACCCCTTCAAACTAAAAAGAAAAGAGTGAAAAAGCTACTCTTGTGGGTCAAGATTGCCCTTAGCTTAGATAGTTGTAGGAAATAACTGTACAGGACTTCCCAGACTAGAGTATCAAATCATTTTCCCCCATGCCATTAGACCTACATCAAAAGCAGCAGACCTTTCCACACTTAAGAGGCACCAGGATAGTTCACCATGCAACATTACTTGTGCATAGATAACAGCATCTGCTGGTGTCATAGAAATAAAGGAACTGACTCTAAAAATGTTGAATGAAGATGTTCTGTATTGGTGCCATTAAATCAAATCCTACTCTTAATAATACATAAAAATGACATGTGATTTTCTTTCCCCCCTTGGGTAACTAATTTTGGTTTAACTGCAAAGAAACTTCTCAGAAATGAAAAGAGGCTATTTAAAAATGAGTTGCAAGCTTGTCATTTTAAAAAACACTTTTAAACTGAGGTCTCCAACTTATCTGTTGGCACAAACTTACAGAGATGTGAAAATCCTCAACTCAGTTTCAGTGATGTTATCATTGACTTCTAGGAGGATTATAGAATGTTAAATATCTCTTTACAATGCAATTTGAAGGAAACAGAAATAAAATCTTAATTTTGGTGGTAAAATTATATAGTTTCTTATATTGAACAAAGAGCTCCCTGGTCCCTCACTATTTTATAGTCCAACTAAGAAATTATTAGCATTCTATGACAAAAATGGATTACTTTTTCCTAAAGGATATTTCAATCTATGCTGTGGTCACTATATCATTTATGGTGAGTATAATAAGATTTTTTATTAGGCTTTAAGTTCAGTAAGATGTTTGAGGGCAGGTTACATCATTAGGAATTATTACTAATAGAATTGAAATTATACAGTATTTTTCATGAAATATATATTTTTATTCTTCCAAATTATCACTTAAAATGCATGCCAAAGTGCATCTGGGGTGACTGGGGAGGGCTTCAGATTTCAGCTATCCCTGTGGTATCCTACCATGCCTCTCTGTTCTCTTTAGTCTCTATGCCACCCATTCTATAGAATGGGATCCCAGGACTCTTGGAAATATTTCCTTATGCGATAATTCCATAAAAACAATTGTATTCAATCTGCATTAAAATACACATCTCTGCAAGGAGAGATGAAGGAGGGAGTCTCACTCACTCAGACATGGGAAAGACTTAGAGACACAAGTTAAGTCATAGAGTTGTAGAGATGCCAGGCCTGTTTAAAAGACTTAAAGTAAAATTGTCTTAGGCTCTTCTTTCCTAGCACTGTGGAAATACCACAGATGTGGGACATGGACCTGTTTTCTTTGTTGGCTATGACCTTCCATTTGTATTTTCTTCAAATCTGTTTAGCTCATGGTCCATCTCGCCTTCACTTAGGTGTTGTTTGTATACTGTGTCACTTCTGCATGTTTTGCAGAATATCTCTCTTTTCTTATTTTGCACTCTCAAAAGGCTTTAACAGCTGGTGTCACGGCACAAATGTAAAATCAGCTTAACTGTATTAGACATCTCAACTTTACAATATACTTCTGTCATTTCTGTCAAGTTGGAGACTGGCTTTGCTTCAGCCCCAGTTGCTCAACTCCCTAAATTCTCCTTCACTCAGGACCTCATCAAATTGAAGGACAGTTTTCATCAGTTTGCCTCCTACCTTTTTCTTTAACTTCCTGTTTTTGCTTCACCTTTCCTAATATAAGAAATTGAAATTTTTTCATAGAATTCCAATACCAGTTTGTAAAATAATATCTCTACTTGAAATTTTATTGCAGAAATGATGTCTGAGAGATCCATTCTGAGAGTAGCAAGAAGACAAAAATTTTTATTGGGACAGGTCCACAGAAGAGACTCAGGACATCAGAATGACTTTGGACACTGGTCTGTCACACAACAAGCTCAGCCTAGGTTGTTCCTGTTTGTAAACCCTTTCCCTATTTTCTGTGTCCACTAACTTAGGTTCTTGATTTAAATCATTTAAAAAATGAAAAACCCGAATCATTCTGCAGGGCCTCCTAACCCCGTCTATTGCCCCTCTCTTCACACCCCATCCCAGCTTGCATTCAGGCACCCCCTCCCTTCCCTTCTTCTTTGGGGCCATAGATGCCCCAGCTCAGCCAGTTTGGGCACAGGTGAGTGCAACCAGGCAGGAGTTCCTTTGTTTCAGTAGCCTGCCTGCAGCAAGGTAGGCCTTTTGTCCACAAGGGCTCTGGCCAGCAAGGGGCCCTGATTCTGTACCAGAAGATCCATCTGAGGGGTAAGAGCATTCCTGAACCGCGGAAACAGAGCACAGACATTCCTCAAACCCATAAATTTCCTGCTCATTCTGCAGGGGCTCCCAACCCTGGCTACTGCACCTCACTTCCTACCCCATCCCAGCTTGCATTCAGGCACCCCCTCCCTTCCTTTCTTCAG
>LOJH01055722.1:0-10627 GCA_001685095.1 Ellobius talpinus | reverse complement strand
AAATTTCCTGCTTCATAGAAAAGTCTGCTGGATACTATGGGCCTGTAGGCTGAAATTGGATGCCCATGATACAGAAGAACTTTGGGTGACTGTCTAGGAAGCAAGATGTCTCTGTCAATGCTAGAGTTTTGGAAGTCGCTTACAATGCACTTCCTGTTTACTTAGGCAATATTATTTCCTTCTGGTGTCTTTGATGGAGTTGATTGTTATAGTTTTCCTTAGTTATATAAAAAATAAAATTGGTATAAATATTGTAACTGTAATTCTTACTTGATAACTATTTAGCTTTTAGCAATTTTACTAGGTTAAAGTTAAAACCTTCCTTTTTATTTCAACAGAAAAGGGGAGGTGATATGGAATTCCCCTCTGTATGCTGTGAATAGCATTGGTTAATAAAGAAACTATCTTAGTCCTGTGATAGAGTAGAGTAGAGCTAGGTGGGGAAAGCTAAGCTGAATGCTGGAGAAAGGAGACATAGTAAGAGAGAAGCCATTGAGCTGCTGCCAGAGACAGACATGCTAAAACATTGCTGCTAGGCCACAAGCCTCCTGGTAAAATATAAAATAATGGAAATGGGTTAAATTAATATGTAAAGCTAGCCAATAAGAAGTTATAGCTAATAGGTTAAGCAGTGATTTAATTAATACCATTTCTATGTGATTATTTTGGGAGTCTGGGTGACTGGGAAATGAACAGCTTCCTCCTACTACAACTACCTTAATTGTAATATAGGATAATTTTTCAAAAATTAACTTTTATTGATTATTTGTGGTTTTCACATCATGTATCCCAATTCTACCCTTCTCTCCATCCCTGTGCACCTACCCTCCAACCTTGCAACCTCCTCCCCAAAGAAAACAACATTTAAAAGTAAAACCAAAAACCAAACAAATCAAACCAAAGCAAAAGAAGAAAGAAGAAAAGGCGGGGGGGTTGGAAAGGAGAAGAATTTCTTCCCTAGAAGCTGTGATGTGGCTTCACCATTTAATCCCTTTATCTTCGTTTGCAAGTATTCTTTGCCATGAGTCATCAGTCTGCTTCAATGCCTCTATCCTCCGTCATATCATAGATAATGGGCTCTCACCAGTACTTCCTCAGACTTCTTGTCTTTGTTTTGTGTTGTAGAGATCCTGGAGTATTAGATCTGTAGGTTCATACACTTCTCTTGCTCTAATTATTTATAGATGAGGCAGATGTTGGAGTAGGTCAACTCAGCCCTGGTCCTGGATGCCAGCTGGACTGGTCAGCCCAACATCTTTCTCCTATTATCACCCCCTGCCATGTGGTAGCATGGATGAAGGAAAATGCCCTCCCTGTCCCTGGCTACCTGTGAGAGAGCTGGCCTTGGGATCAGGAGAGCTGGAGAACTGGCCCTGTCCTTCACATTCTGCAGTATATGGGAGAGCAAGCCCTGCATCCCTGCTCGACAGTACACTGGTGTAGAATAACATTTAACATGAGGTATGCCAAAGTTAGAGGGCAGATCAGTGTCTGCTAAGGCAGGAGCCAGCAAATGATTTCAGATATTGAGAAAACATGCCTACAGGTGCAGTTCCATAGTACAGAGTTCCCTGGTAGAGGAAAATGAAAGATTGCTTAAGAAGAACAAAGCCTAGAAACATACTCTTCACAAGACCAGCATGCCATCACAGACAGAGTGTTTTTACCTTTAAGTAAAGGGACATTACAGGTCAGAGGCTACGATTACCCATCCCAACCCGTACAATTCAAACAACGGTTCAGAAAGCCCAGTGGGACTGAGTACTACTTGCCCAAACAGTTGGATATTTGGTCACACAGCTTTCTTGGTAAGTCTTCCTTCCCACTTTTCCCTCGATTTTCTAAGACAGTCCTCACTAAATGGCCCCCACAACAGAAATGATCTCATATTCTCTTCTTTAGGAAAACCATGGTAACAAGTGAGTAAAAACAGAACTTGCATTGTCAGGACTTTTAGGAATCATAATGATAAATGGTAGGAGAGGGGGATCTGTCATTAAAGTGACAGCCAGGAATGGAATACATGACAGAAAAGAGCCTGTAACAGGCTGTATTTGACAGCTTTTGATGACTGTAGAAGATCCATAGATTCCGGCAGTGGATTTTTTTTTGGATCTGGGTATGGCAGCAGTGAGAAGGATGCAGGAAAAGAACGTCCCTAAGTGCAAAAAAGGTGTCAAAATGTCTCCCCAGCAATGAGAAATTATATTAAACTTGGAGGTAAAACTGTCTTTTGGCACACTTCACACTTCTACCACATAACAACAAAGTCATGGTTAACATTCTATGTTCCCACAAGTTCAAATCCCACATTGTCCAATTCAAGTTACCAACCAATATAGTGACCTATTACTTCTCTATTTAGTTGGTAATATCAAGATAAAAAGATTTCCTGTTTTCTTTATCTCTTGTTGCTTATCCACTAAATTCTTGGAGTGGGGGAAGGCAAGAACTCAGTGAGACAGGAGAATCCACTGTGTCAATAAGTGAGAGTTTGTGGCTGTATCAAAGTTGGTCTGATGGTGAAAGGCCTTCACCTCCAGAGACAAGTGGAGTGTATGATGGTTTCTAACATAGAGTAGTCTTCAGGCTACCATGTCTTTCTTTCACTGAGGGAGTTGAGAAAGAGTGAAGTACAGGTGAAGGGTTTGATTCTCAGTGAGCTGAAGCATGTGGTGACAGCACATGTGTGGATAGTGGTGAAGGAGGCACTAATTCATTTCAAGTTTCTGTCAACTGATTTGGGTGGGAACATGCCTCAGTTACCCTAATAACAATTCAGGTGTGCCTGGAAAGCCAGCAGTGCGATATGTTCACTTGGAAGGAGGCCCTTATCCTATGCAGCAGGTTTAGAGAAAACCTGACTGAACATTAGGTGATGGATTGAATTGAAAGGATGAGAATGTTTCAAAAAAGGACTTACCAGACTCAGAATGACTCCTACACACAAGCAAGGCCTTGGTTATAAAAGACTGACACTCCAGGAGGTGGAAAGAAGATCATCAGGGAAGGCACAAATGAGAGGCAGCCACTGTGAGAGGGTAGAGGCCTCCTCTTATTTGGAGACTCCACAGAGATACAACAAGGAAAAGACCTCCAAGCTGAAATAGTCCCATTTATGTTCTACCCTATGACACTCCTTGTTTACAACCCAAACACTAAAATTAAGTCTCTTGACTGTGGAATAAAAACATGCTCCTGGGACTAGGAAGGAAGAGATTATATCAGAAGTCCATTGTTGTCACCTGTAAGCACATATTATCAGGAACTGGGAGGAAAGAGATGGGAAAACTAGATATCAAGACAGAATGCAAGGAACACTCAACCATGACTTAGAAGTAAATGTCTTGGCTGGGTCTTCTGGAGCTGATTCCAAAATGCTAATGGACTGTAAAAGACCTACAGGAAATGAAGTATTCTTTAGCTTCCTTGGCATCCATTTCAGCAAGGAGTCAGAAAGCTCAAAGCAATGTTGGAATTATTGTGTAGACCAGATATGTCACTGGGTTCGATCTTTCACTAGAGTCACGTATCTGTTCAGGCTACCCAGGGCTTCTGTGACAGTCACCTTCAGGCACAGACTGGCAGCTGTACAATGTTATATTGTGGGGTTCCAGAATGAATGACTGAAGCTAAGTAGTTGACCTTAATTATAGAGGTAAAGTGAAAATAATAGAGAATAGCAATAACAAGGGATATGGCGAGGGTCAAGAGATAATACATGTGTGGGAAGGCTTTTCTTTATGCCAACCAGAAACAAAAATGGAACATCATGAAGAGAGAAGGATAACCACGGTTGAGAAAGAGGGGAAAGAAGAGAGAGGAGAGAGAGAATGTTTACTCCAGTTTTCAATTCTCATGTACAAAATCCATTGTTTAAGGGGGGATGAGGATCTTTAAACACCAGTGTAGGTGATTTAGTAACTACAGCCTAATGCCAAATGATATTTGCATCCATTTCCCAGGGTACCCACACTAGCACACACATGATGCCGAGGTAGCATATAGAATTAGCACTGATGCCAGTCTCCTACAATACACAGGAGAACTTAAAAATTTGCCTCAGACTCGAAGTGATTCAAAGTGCTCAGAGAACGGTTTTTATCTGTTCACATCTTCCAAAATATAATTGGAATATATTTCCTTAATAATTGGCATAATTCTCAGTTTATTTGTTGACCTGAAGAATAAAAACCATTAGGATAGGAAGGGTTAAGGAGAACCTGCTGAAATTTCCTGACCTCCTTAAACTAAAACAGCAAATCAGAAAAGATAGCTCATTCAGGGGTAATAGTAAGAAACCAGAATATGGGTTAGCCTCTAAAGCAGGGGTTCTCAACTTGTGGGTGGTGACACCTTCAGGGGGTGTCAAATAGCCTTTTCATGGGGGTTGTATATCAGATTTTATATTATGATTCATAACAGTAAAAAACTTGCAGTTATGAAGTAGCAACAAAAATTTTATGATTGGGGTCAAGAAACATAGGAAGTATATTAAAGTTTCACAGCATTGGAAAGATTGAGAACCACTGGGCTAAAGTTTGGTGCAAAATTGAAGATCATAGCTCAGTCTCCATGATATGATATACAACAGTTAGTTGAACAAGAATGCCCTCTTTCATGGGTCCAAGAGTGAACGAACCTTTGCCATGACATGATTCTTTGGAAGTCTTGTGCAAAGGTTTAGTTACACCACATCCTTTACACTGTAGAGTTTAGTGTTGTTTCTCCAAACAGTAGTTGATATCTGCTATAAACATGTGTTTGCATCCTATATTTGTTTTTTCCAATTACTGTGATAAAATATTTTGACAAAAGAAACTAGGAAAAAAGATTTATTGGAGCTTAGAGTTTTAGAAAAGATGTCTATAATGGCAAGGAAAGGAAGGAAGAAGGAGAAAGAAGATAGCCTATCACAGTGCATTGACAGTCTGGAAGCAGAGAGGAATGAGATAATACATGCATAGTTATTCTTATTCTGATTTTCTTCACTCTTTCCCTCTTCTGAGCGAATAGTGCCACCGATAGTGGGTGGGTCATCTCTTTTCAAATAATCCAAACAATCCCCACTAGATATCCTAACAGACAAACCTGATCTAAACAACTGTCTTTGAGAGTCTCTTCCCTGGTGATTCTAGATTGTTCTATGATCAAAGGGTAACAATTCCCTGAAGCATAATGAATATAATGTTGAGTTCATAGACAAGTGTGTTCTTCTTGCCTTGGATCATGGTGTCTACTTAAAAGACATTTAACCATGGAATTCACATATTGTATCCCATATGTCAAAGTCTATTAGCCAAAGAAAACTATATACTTTCTTTGAAAGCAAGTCATCAGTTTCTAGGGGCACTGCCATACAAATCATGATGCTTCTTTCAAACCATTGACTATTAGGACATATAGTTGTATGACATAATAACATCTGATGTTATTATGTAATCAAGGGAAAACATGTTTGTGAATTATGGCATGTATGAAGTCAGCTTTGATTTTTCTCTGCAAGATTCCCAAATTTAAATTTTAAACTGTATTCTAAAGACTACCCTTATAATACAGGTAATTGTAACTCTCACCTCTTAACAAAGTAGCTTCCTACTGTAATATCTGGGGACTGTTACAGACCCACAATTGATCAAAATTCAGATAAGAAGTGACTTTGATATGACTAATCATAACTGATACATCTGAAATGCAGCTCCTATATCAAAGGCTCAGGGAAAATCATAGAAGAGTGATAATACTGTAAAAGCCAGAGGCCAAGGATACTTGTTGCTATATGGTGACCACCAGAAGTGAAAAGGAAAATATCCCAATTAAACCTCAACAATACAGTTGCCTGAAGAAGACTAACATAATGACACCAGTTAAATGCCAATTTGGACAAAGGAATTTCTACATGGTTTCATTCCTAGATGAAGAACTACAGGTGTCAATGAAACTTGGAGAATCATTTTCCAGAGGAACATGCTCAAAGATGGTATTCAATACCATGTGGCCAGTCCTTGACACATGTATATATGAGCAGCACTAAATGGACTCAGTATGTCATATATACATTTGTGTATATGTATGCAACAATATGAAATAAAAATGTGAAACAGAGGAGTTGGTACAGTGAAGCAAGTGGACATAGAAAGAGGGACTAGAATGATGTAGATACCATGTACACACATGAAATTCACAAAATATTTTAGAGGTTCTTTGTAGACTACATGTCATGTTAAGAGTATATACAGAAAACTGCAGCAACTAAGACTGGAAAATAAACTTAAAGATAATTAAGGACTCAATATATATCTTGAAATATATCTAGGAAAGAACTTGGACAAGTTAGAAAGCTGGTCAAATTGTTTGGTATGATTGGTGCTGATAATGGATACTTTTGGGACCTTGGGATCTTTAATGATGGCAAGACATGAAGCCATGTCCTCCTAAATCTCTTGGGTCCCACATTTACAGCACCACTGTCTGACCACCGTCTTAATTTAGCAAATTCTTCCTATAGAATTGACTCTCAAATACCGACTCTTGTGGAATTACCGTGTAGGGAGTCACGTGGAGAGAAATCTGGAGTCTAAGTACCTGAAAGAGTGTTGTAAGACAAGGCAGATGAAAGTCTAAATGTCAATGCAACCTAAGCAAATTCCTCAGTAAATCACACATGTCACCCTAGAGCTGAGATGATCCTTCAGCCCTCCCAATGTGGTCACATAATTGATCACTGCTTATGGACATAGCTCTGGGTAATTCCTTTAGCTGAAGGCAGTGAGAGGCTCATAAGGACTTAGCTGAGAGCTATCAGCTATAAATTCTCTTAGCAGCTGGGGAAATGTGTGCCTTGTCTAGGCAGAGTCAGGGGCTGTATATTGCAGCATTACTAAGCACTGGAGCACTAAGAGCCAAAGAGAATGAATGGATCCCAAAGAAGATAAGCAAGAGTCCTCCTCAAACCTCAGTTCATCAGAGAGTTCATAACCAGAAGAGTCTAGAGATGGACCCAGGAGGGAGCCTGGGAAACAAGCCTGACTACTATGTTTATTACATTTGTGACCTGGAAACTTTCTTCAATCATTTTGGCCACAGATTTACAGATTTTGATTATATATTTAATTAAAAATAGGAGGTTATTTTACAGTGTGTTTACAAGTAAAAAATGCTTTATAGATATGAAGCAAATTGGGTATCACATAGTAAGATATAGCTTCATTTATTAATGAATAGAACAGCTATGCAATAGCATTTAAAGAAACAATTAGAAACAAATGCAAAAGAAATATTACAATAAACAAATATATAGATATGAAAGGGTAAGTAATAGTGGATTATAGACTAAAGGGAATAATTTTTCTAAAAAGCAGGTAAATTTGATACACATGAGGATTGGGGAATTATAGTTATAAAATTAGTTAATTGACTTTGTAAAATAATATTAATATATAAAATTCAAATATGGTTTAATTTACTATTCATCTGTACATAATAATAATTAAATTAAGCTTGTAGATAAATGTGATTTGTAATTATATGTAATTGTAATAAATGTGGAAGCTGGAGATATGACTTAGTGATTAAGAGTACTTACTGCACTTTGGTTCCCAGAATCTCTGTCAGGGAGAACATAGTTTAAGTCCAGTTTCAGGTGACCTACTACCCTCTCCTAGCCTCTGCTGGTACCTGTATTCATGTGCAGCCCCCACAGAAAGATGCATACATAATTAAAAATAAAATAATATAAGCAAAGAGTTTGGATAAATGCTCCTTTGATCCCACAAAATAAATAGCTCTCATATTCTAACATATGTCTATAACAGTATATTTGTAATGCTAAGTGGCTATGCTTTATCCAATAAGACTTATGCAAAAGAAGACAAAAATATAAAAGTATTGGAAAGACAATGAAAATCATTTCAAAGATTTTAAAGAATTCATTCAGAAACTCTGCTTTGTCTTCACTTATATTTTTTCATTTAATCACAGAATAAAGATTCCATACACAAAGAAACCAGCAGCTTGAGCAGCCTTCATTCTCTTACTCTTCTCTGCCTTATTTCTTATAATGAACTCTGGACCAACTCTGGTTGGAAGATCCACTCCTTCCTCATGTCTCATCATTTCAATCTGTTGGAAATTTTGTTACCCAACCATTTTTCTGATTGCTGAATTCACAATAACTATTTCCTTCGTTGTAATTGAGCAACAGCTTTCGGGAGCAATTTTCTAGGGCATACAAATGGCAGAAAAGTAAAGATATTCATTAACAGCAGAGGTGTTCAGGAATATTTGTTTATGCTGTGATGATGTGTATTTGACAATGTGCCTTCTGATTGGTTTAATAAAAAGCTGAGTAGCCAATAGCTAGGCAGGAAGAGGTTAGGCAGGACTTCCAGGGACAGAAAGGGCTCTGGGAAAAAGAAAGGTGGTGATGCCAACAAGACACAGTGGGAGTCAGACATACAGGATTAAAGAAAGGTAAAGAGCCACATGATTAAACTTACATTAATCAGATCAGGTTAAATTAAGTTGTAAGAGTTAGTGGGACGAACCTATGCTAAGGCTGAGCTTTCATAGTAATAAATCTCCATGTCATTATATGTGTGCTGGAGATCCAAAGATAGTTCAATAAAACCTTGCTACACAGAGGATCATGGATGAATTATTCAAAACTAGAAAAAGAAATGAATAGCTAAAATGTGGAACTTGCTTAATTTTGGAGCTGATTAAAATAACTCCTTATGCTAGGACAAGCTGATTTGTGATATTTATTTAAGGACAATTCAAGTATATTTTCCAATAGATAACTGAAGATTCATATCATACTTTGCCATGCATCCAAATCTACAATCTCTCTCACACAACACACACACACAAGAGAGAGAGACTTGCTTCTTAATAAAACTGTGCTCATGATTCAAACATGAACTGAATTTTAAAATAATGTTGTTATATGATATGATAATTATTAATTGTGTGATTTTCAGGAGTGTACCTATATTTCCTATAACTGAGCATTAAGATAGGCATTGTCCTCAGGAATATATACTTATTCATATATATTGTATATATCTGACTGCAACTCTGTTAAAATGGTGTGCTGAACAAGTGACTGATGTTCAGGAGTAATCCTTCTGAGAAGTGATCAAAGATAGTATCCATTTATCCACTAAAGACATTTTAAAAGACAACAAGGAGGTACTGAGCAAGTTTTGCTTGGGTAGTAAATGTATTGTGCATGAGAAATGCTTCCCTACAGGCCCATGTGTTTGAACATTTTGTCCCCAGTTGATGAGTATAACTTAGGATAGAGTACTTGCTCAAGTACTCTCAGTTTTCTACCTTGAGCTCTACCCAAGCAAACAAACTAGCTAACAAGTAAGTGCCCATTATTTTCATTTTAAGAGGGCACGTTTCCAAATCTTTATCACGGTAATAGCTTATGTAAGTCTGTCAAGAGGGAATGTGTAGAGTGATTCCACCATTCAGGTCTGAGCCAGTCTCTGCTCTGCCCAACACATGTTCCCCTCTGGAGAACCACATGTGACAAACCTTTAGGGGCTGAGCCATTTCTTCTTGCCTTGCCCCAAGGAGCTGGGCTGACATATAACAGTGCATGCTTCCAGAGATCCTTATTTAAGGCAGCCTACGGTTGTGTTGATGTACACACTTCAATACCTCATGCTTCAACAACTCTGGCTCTGGAGGAAATGTCCTGAGAGTGGATTTGTGCTTTCCTTCAAAACAATTATGAAGCAGTATCACTTCTATTCCAAACCTCAGTGCCCTCTCCTTAAAAACAGAAATGTACCTGCTTGCTTCACTCTTGGGGGTAGTTTCTCTTTGAGTGTTCTCTTATAATGCCTTATTGAGTTTAGAGAACTCTAAAACAGTTTCCAAGGCCTGGTGAGGTCACTATTTTCAATGCAGTTAGTTCCCTCTACCAGTTTATCCTGGAATTGCTTGTGCACAGCGAGATTCATATGGGTGCACCTGTCAATGCCATCAAAAATGGGGTCCTGATGTGGTGCTTAGGGTTAGATTTGAGCTCCTGTGAAGAAATACTTACCTCTCACCAAGGCCTGGCTTATTTCTGTAGAATTAAAAAATGACCTACTTTTCTCACCATACACCCCCACACAGAATTGGTTTCTGTGCACCTGCTATAGTATTAGATACAAAACTATTTACACATTTCGAAGAAGGAAGTTTGGGGAAATTTATGACTGTGATGTTTAGGTGAAAACTTGATTTGAAAAATATTGTATTAATTGATTTGAGTCTGTGGAGTACAGTAATTGTTGATATCTTCTGCTGAAAGTGTTATTTCTCATCGATAGTGCCACTTCCTCTGCAGACATAAACATGACCTGGAGGTCAGTTCCTGTGCTAGCTAGTTATCAAATTGACACAAACTAGAGTCATCTGAAAATAGGGAACCTCACTGAGGAATTTATTCCATCAGACTGGCCTGTGGGCTTGTCTGTCAGGGCATTATCTTTTTTTTTCTTTTATTTTTTTATTAAAAATTTCCACCTCCTCCCTCCTCCGATTTCCCTCCCCCTACTCTCACTCCCCGTCCCCCTCCATCTCCAGTCCAAAGAGCAGTCAGGGTTCCCTGCCCTGTGGGAAG